>CAOLHI010004640.1:0-103672 GCA_948474755.1 Ctenosaura bakeri | reverse complement strand
AGAATTTCATTAGGCAAATGTATGTTTAGGCAGACTTATTTATTTCGGAGTGGATCATGGACTGGAAATACAGGAAAGGTTCAAGTTATAGGCCTGGGGGAAATTTAAGAGGAGAGTGCTAAGACACAGTACTTTTATTTTTTATTAACACAGTTTTGTTAATAGCCACTTCCTAATTGTCAGCCCCATGCCACACCACCACACATCACAAATTTTGACTATCCCTTGTTGCTGTTTTGAAAACCTGGCAGCTTTAGTTGCAAAGCGCAATCAATGTGTAACTGCACTTGTGAAGGCTTACACTGTACAACCTCAGTGTAGGATCTTGACCCCTGTCCTGTTATGAATTTTGGATGTTTCCATGTGCTGTTAGTATGTGGATGTGAGGCTATGTTCGTTTGTTTGCTTTTTGTGTAATTTGTGAATCTGGTTTTATATTGCTTAATAGTTCCAACTGATTAATTAATTGATTAATGCATCCTTACTTAAGAATATGATCTGCATTTCTTAAATTGTTGATTATAGATTCTGCTGTTTTCATACACCCCTCCTCAGAGTTTAATCCTGCTTTCCACATGATATATTCTGCATAAAATCAGACAGCTGAGGTGACAAAATGCAGCTTTGCATTTGGATAACCTTACCAATTAGAAACCATTCTGTTTCTCCATATTCTAACCTGATAGTGGTCACTTGTCCAGAGTATGAGTTACACATTGGGACAATTAAATGTTGCGGCTCACCCATTTCTTTTTGAGAAATCCATAGCTTTCCATGATCTACACAAAGAAAAGTTTATAATCTAAAAAGTTCAGGTTAATATTCTTCTGAAATTCTTCAATGCAATTCATTAATCAAGATATGATTCTAATATGACCTTCCATGCCTCTTTCTTTTCTGAACCCAACTTGTACATATGGCATTCTTTCTCCTATATGGTAAAAGCATTCTTTGTAAATATCTTGAGCATCACTTTACTTGCATAGGAAAGAAATGCAGGAATGTGATGATTACAACAATTCCTGGTGCCCCTTTTCCTGAGGTTCGGAATGTATGTGGAGCATTTCCAGGCTGTAGTTTATTGTTTTGTTTCCCATATTTGTTAGTAAACGTTTTTTTTTAAAGAATTTGAAACAGCTCTATTGGCATGAGGCTATGCTGATAGCAGCATTGCTACTGATAGAGATTGTTGTGGAACCAGATTAAGTGTGCCATATGCCTTAACAAGGTAAGGGCACCAGCAGTAGTAGGGGGGTGGCACTGGCAGAGCATCATCTCAGACAACAGCAATAGCATGTCAGTTAATTTATGTTAATTGCTTCACAAAAGCTGGCAATGATAACCTACTCCTGAATATCTTTTGTCTTCAAAATCCTATGATGAGACAATCCAAAATTATGGTAATACTAATGTGCAGTTGGTGTTGTTGTTGTTTGCTATCAGGTCTGCTTTGACCCGTGGTCTATATGAGACCCTCATGATCTCCGATCAAGAGCCCTGCTCAGGTCTTGGAGACTCAGGGCTGTGGCTTCCTTGACTGAGTCAGTCCACTTTCATTGTGGTCTTCCTCTTTTCATTCCACCTTCTACCTTTCTGGGCATTATCGTCTTTTCGAACAAGTCATGTCATCTCAGAATGTGGCCCAAAGTACAAAACCTTAGTAGTTTTGTTATTTAGGCTTCAAGTGAAGGTTAAGGCTTGATTTGTTCTAAGACCTGTTCATTTGTCTTTTTGGCAATCCATAGTATCTGCAGAACTCACCTGCAGCACCAAATTTGATATGAGTTGATCTATTTCCTGTCAGATGTCTTTACCATCAGCTTTCACATCTATAGGTAGAAAACAAAAGTATTGTGGTATGCATGATTTTTACCTTGGTACGTAGTACACAGTTTGTTTAGAGAACTTCATATAAATGATCTAAGTAATCATTACAATAGCCCTGTAAGATAGTTTGCTCAAATTGCAGATGCAGAAGCTGATGCTAAAAAATAATATTTTGCTGATGTGAATATATAGCGGAGGCCAGTTTGAACTAGGAAAGTTCCTCCTGTGTGCATCTCAAGCCGTCTTATTATGGAGAGGCAGCAATTTTTTTTTATCTCAGTGTGCCAGAAACCAATGCTACAATAGTGCCCATTAGATACAATTTTTTTCCTTCTTTCTTGGAGATATTCCAGGTATCAGCAGCCAATGGCTTGGGGACCACCATTTTGAGTAGCACTGTCCTGTCTCGTAGCTTTTTGTATGTTTTTGTAAAATTTCGTCATTTAACCACTATGTGAGAAGCTGATACGGAATTGATTGAAACACACAAGTATGTTTGAAATAAAAATCCAAGGGAATTAATAAGTATTTTTGTAAGTGTGATACCTTAGTGATTCAGCTTAGTCTTTGAATGCCTTAACAGAAGTATAATGCTCATGGTATTTGTTTAAAGGGTTTCCATACAAGGCAAAAGAAAGAAGCTTACATTGGCAACGGAGAAAGAAAAAAGGACTGGCATGATAGAGCTGCTATAAGGAGAGACTTGCAACGGACAGGTAAAGATCTTAGCTTATTCATTCTTTCTCATAGGCTGTATTTCCATATTCAGCAACCTGAAGGGTAAAAGATTGACAGCACAAAATATTAAGGAAAGATGCGGTTCATCTAGAACAGGAAAAATTATGGTTTGCATGCTTCATAAGAAAGCCAGCAATGTTCAATAGTGCGACTGCGGTGGCTGCTACTGCTGCTGCTGCTGCTGTTGTTGTTGTTGTTATTGCTACTGCTACATTTATGTTGTACTAATACTGAGACTCAAGAGTGGTTACAAATATTAAAACCAGTACCAATTGAAATATATGGAAGATCATCAGCAATATATGTAGAAGTTATTTAACATACAATTAAACAATCTATAGAATTAAAACCATTTAAAAATTGATTAAAAGCCAAAAGATAAAAATCAAGAAGATACCACATCTTTGGAAGCCCACTACAGTCAATTCCTAAAAGTCTGTTGTAACAGAAAAATTATTGCTTGTCAGCAGGAGAGCAGGGAGGCAGCCATCCTAGCCTCCCTGGGGAAGGAGTTCGAAAGTCTAAGAGAAGGCCCTAGAGCAAGGTTCTCTCATACTCCTAATGAGTTTTGCTTTTATGACCAGAGATAGCCAAAAACTTGCAAATATGTGTTCTGAGGAAAAGCAGTCATGCCCTCCAAGACTTGGAAATGGTATGAAATAGTATGGGGAGATTACCTGAGCAGTCACTTCTGTATGCTGTGTTCCCTGAAATCCCCCCCCGCCGCCGCCGCCAGGGTCTAGCCAACTTAATGGGAGTGCAGCATGAAGGTACCACTTCTCTTTTCTGCACCAATTCAAAATGAGGACGTTGAGGTTGAGTAGGGCAGTCAGAAGCATGTGATGGGGAACATAGCAACCTAGGCCAAGAGACTTCAACATCCTTCACCTTCTTTTTCTTCTTATGTCATCTCTTCTCCAACCTGTGCTTGGAAACAGAGGTAGAAGCCACCAATGTGATAGATCAACCTGGTGTCAAAGGGATACAAGATGATCTTAGGCTCCATTCCCTCCTCAGTGGTGGTGAGCAGGCGTGAGCCACGCACTCGCGTCCTCCTGCCCCCTGTTCAAAGGGGACTGAAATCACTCCCCTTCTCCACTACCGGGAGAACCTCCAGTCTGACGGGCCAGCTTGCGGGGGGGCGGCAGCACAGGGGGGGCAGGCCCCCTCCTCGCCACAGCCCCTGCCCCACTCGCCACGGAGGGGGGCGCTGCGGAAGAGCCGAGGGGCCGCAAGGCGGCGCTTTTCCGAGGGGCGAGCTGCACCTGGCACAAAAGACTAAGGCTCTGGGATTCCTCCACCCCGCCCCCGGCCAGGGTTGACACTCTGGAAACTTTTCCCACTCTGTCCCCCCCCCCAGGAGAAATGAGAGCGAAGCAGAAGCAGAGCCCGGGGGAGGGTTCTTGGAGTTTTTTCCTGGGGGAGACACGTGGCTCCTCTTTCCCTCCCTGCCCACCCCATCCCCCGTTCCTGGCCGGCAAGGCGGCCTTGGCCGGGGGCGGGGGAGGCATTTTAAATAATAAATAAATAATTTTATGGTTGGAGGGGTCACCACAACATGAGGAACTGTATTAAAGGGTCGCGGCATTAGGAAGGTTGAGAACTACTGAAATAAACAGACATGTGCATAAGGAGCTCATGCAACTTCTTTGTGATCTTTGTGAGTCACACCAATGGGTTTACTGCACCAGTGCAGTGCATCATTCAGAATTTTCCAGCTCTGTTATGTAAGCATTTGGTGTAGTCCCTCCTCCTTTGGTCCATGTGATCAGCCCAGTTCCCAATCAATCAATCAATCAATCAGTCAAAGGATTATTGTCTGTTCCATCAACGCGTACAGCTCTGTCAAGGCTGTGAACCTTTCAAAATCTGGCTCCACATTTGTGGAACGGTCTTCCTTTAGACCTCCGCCTGGAAGACGATCTCATCCGTTTTCGCAAACAGTTGAAGACCTTCCTCTTCGACTCTCCACCTTAAGTCATTGAGTTGTGTTTAAGGTGCTGAGATGGGTAGTGACTGGTAAGGTGCTGGGGATTTCATGCCGTGTATTCTTGTAATTTTTTGTTTTAATGTCTTCGTCCCCGATTGTATATGTCGTTGTTCTGCCCTTTGGTGTAAAGGGTATTATAAATAAACGTTTATTATTATTATTTATAAGTTCCTTAGCAGCATTGAAGGAATTGTTGGTGAGCTGTATTGCTTCTCTTCATACTTTTTCTGGCTTTTGGCTTCTTGGACTGCATTTTGGCTTTACTCTTTGCATCTTGATTTGGTTTGTTGAACTCTGTTCTCAGCTTGACTTGAACGGTTTCACTGATAACACTCTTCATTAGCGGTTAGCCCTTAGTGCCCTGTGATGGCCTTCTCCAGTTTGTTTACAAAATATTCCTCCTGCAAGGCTAAAATTCCTGGGAAAGAAGGGCATTCACAAGTTTGTTGTGCTTTGTTGTGCCGTAATGTAGAGACTTGTGCCCCAACTGCAGGGCATTCACCCATAGGCACATAAGAACTGCTCATTTAGGCTCGAGATGTTCTTGTATGAGCAAGCCTTATGGCCCTCAGATAAGCCTTATGATTTGGGGCATGGATCTCTACCACTTTGATCCTCTTCAGCTCTGAACACCTCTGGTTCCTCACTCCTTGTTGCCGTTAAGATGCCTCTACAAGACTCATGTTCAGTTGGAGAGGGCTAAGAATGTATCCAAATAGCATCATCTGACTACCATTCAAGCTAAAGAGTCCTCAGTACCAATCGGTCAACACAGAGGATACATCTTGTATCCCTTTGACACCAGGTTGATCTATCACATTGGTGGCTTCTACCTCTTGTTTCCAAGCACAGGTTGGAGAAGAGATGACATAAGAAGAAAAAGAAGGTGAAGGATGTTGAAGTCTCTTGGCCTAGGTTGCTATGTTCCCCATCACATGCTTCTGACTGCCCTACTCAACCTCAACGTCCTCATTTTGAATTGGTGCAGAAAAGAGAAGTGTGGGCATCAGTTTCAATGGATTCTTATCACTCATCATCCCAAGCACAGCATTCTGCCCCTGAAAAAGAAATAGTTGAATTTCCTTCTGCAGTTCCACAAAATCTCCTAGACTGCCATGTTTGGATCCTACTACTGTCCGTTCTCCCTCTCCACCACCTCCTTCAGAAGAAGATTCATCTCTTCCACCTTATCAGTCAGTTCACCTCTTCATCTACCTCCAAGACATCTCGGAGAATGAAATCTAGTATTCACTGGTCCAGCATTATTGCAGCTGTGCATAGGCCTGCTAACCAACATTCCTGTATGTATGAATGGAACAAATTCTTCTCCTTTTTGTCACCTAGAGGTGTCCCTGGATCAGGCTATAAGTCAGTTGTACTGAAGTTTCTCCTCTCACATTCTGAAAGAGGATGAGGTCTCTCTTCCATCAAATGTTACCTGCAAGCAGTTTCTTTCAACTTCCAGAACAAGCCTTCCTGTTTACAGAACTCATTGGTTAAACACTTTCTGAAGGTTTACAAGAATATTCACCCACCTGTGTTAGAGCTTACACCTCAGTGGAGCCTGGAACTTGTTCTTTCACAGCTTTCTAAGAAACGTTTTAAGCCAATGGCAGCTTGTGACATTTGTCTACTTACTGTATTTGCTAGCATATAAGACTTACTTTTTTCCCAAAAAAATACTGTTTGAAAATGAGTTGTGTCATACACTAGCATGTCTTACAGGCTGGCAAATATGGTACCTGCAAGACAGCCTTCTTGGTGGTGATAACATGTACCAGACGAGCAGGAGAGCTGTGTGCCCTTCATCTGGATCCACCATACCTGAAGTTCCACAAGACCAAAGTGATCCTTAGACTGGACATTTCCTTTCTCCTGAAAGTGATATGAACTGTTCATCTGAACCAGGACGTTGTTTTACCTGCATTTATTCAGAATCCTACATCTGTATTGAACCACATTTTTTGTTATTTTGACATTAAGTGAGTGCTAGCATTCTAAACTAACAGGAATGCTGTTTTTGCCAGTCCCAGAGATTCTTTGTGTGCTACTTCTTGAACAAGAAAAGTTTGCCAGTGTCACATCAGTGCCCCTCTAAGTAGGTCTCTGTGACAGTTCATCTGGCCTATGAACTAGCAAAGAAAGACCTCCTTGTTTGTTTGGATAGTGACTCTACGGGAGGTATGGCTGTTTCATTAGCTTTCCTGAAAGCCTCTGAACTTCATTACTCACTATAAGCCAGATGCCAGGTCCAGGGCCGATGCTACCTTTGTGTTCTTTTCTTGTGCCATATGACACTTCCACTTTCCTATGGTGAGTAACATGCTAAGGCTCCCATCTATGTAAGTCACAGAGACCACAAAGAAGGCGGATGGGCTGGTTATCTAAAAACCATAGTTCTTCAAGTGGTCATCTCTGAATTCACACAACACCCTCCCTTTCTCCCCTGTGTATCCTGCTCTCTCATTAGCTCCTTGCTTCAGCATCCAGGAAACTGAGGATTTGAATGGGAATCAGGTAGGTCACATGGATCAGAGGAGGTAGGTTATTGCCAAAACACCTACATAAAATCTCTAGAATGTTATATATACTGTGCAGGTGCAGTAAACCCATTTGTGTAAATTCACAGATGGCCTCTTGACGAACTATGGTTACAAGTAAGTAATTCATTTATATCCTTGCTCTAGTTGTCTCAGCCTGAAGTGTAAATTGCTGGCCTAAAAGCATAAAGGCTATGCTGGTGCCATGCAGTAGTGCATCTGCTCTTGGCCTGATCTTTAGAAAAAGGAGAATGAAAGATGTGGGAGAACATCCAAAAGCCATGGCAAGTGAGCTCTGGGCCCTACTTTTGGCAGGCTTTTGCCTAACGCAGTAACACCAATTGGAGAGATTTTTTTTAGAGAGATACTGTGTAGTGGTGGTGGCAGCAGAATCTTCAGTACTTCTTCTGACTATGTAGAACAGCATTATCAGTTTGGGTTATATTGACTTTCTGCCAAAGATGCAAGCAGTGAGAACTGACAGATAAACAGATAGATGTAGTCAGTGATGAGGAAGTTAATCGTTTGCCAAACTTGGGTTGTGAGCGCCCGTGGCAAATTGTGGCATCATTAGAAGAGAAAAACCTCCCACAGGTTTTAAAGATCCAGTTTGACCAGCAGCCTTCTCCCAGGGGTTTAAAAAAAAAGTTAATGCTGTCTTGGTAACCTTAAACTGTTTCTTTAGTTGGCGTCACAATTAAAAATGCATGAAAAAAGATTTCAAAATGGAGAAAAAACTGGAAATTGTGTAAACAATATACATCATTTGTAAACTAGGATAACTCTGAGTCTACATTAGTGAGCCTTTTCAAAATGATAAAATTGCATCATTCACAATTCTTAAAACAGCATTCTTAAAAGTGTCATCTCTCTTTGCAGTTGCTTGGCTGTTTAACTGTTTTGAACTGTTAAGAAATCATACTGGTACCGATAATGGAATATGACATAATTAGTATTGCCTAGAGCTGTGAGGAAAGAAAGGATCTGGCTTCTTGAGGTTTGAAAAGGGATGTGTGGTGGGTGATTTTTTCCAGTTAGATATGATATTGATGACTTCATTTTTGCTTTACTTTGCATTTGTAGGAAATGGAGAACAGGGAAAACCATATCCTATGACTGATGCTGAGCGAGTTGATCAGGCATATAGGGAAAATGGCTTTAATATTTTTGTGAGTGACAAAATTTCTCTCAATCGCTCTCTACCAGATATACGACACCCAAAGTAAGTACAAAAGTCCTTATTTCTAGAACTGATGATTTTTACATACTCCCTACAATGGCATTTGAGCTTGCATTGATCTTGATGGTCGTGTATATATCTTCAGTATAGGCAACATTATCTCATGCTACCTCTAGAACTCTTTTGAAGTTGTACCAAAGAGTCAAGAAGTTGTAAAAAATATATATATAGAGAGAGAGAGAGTTCCCAACATATTGTGTTTCTACTTATGCTTTGGTTTGTGCATATTTTTGGAGCTTCTTGAAGCTGAAAACTGCTGGTGTTTTTCCAAAGGCTCTGAGGGATTTATCTCTTGCCTGATATGAACCATTGGGAGCAGTCCTGTCCTTCATTAATTGGTCTAATATATACTAATTATCAATTGAAAATTTAAGATGTTACTTTTGTGTGTATGTGCCTTCAAGTCACCTGTCGGCTTGTGGCAATCCCATCAATTTTGTAGGGTTTTTATAGGCAAGGAATAATCAGAGGTGATTTTGCCAGGTTCATAATCTGAAATATAGCCTACAGCACTTGATAGTCACTTGCGGTCTTCTGTCCAAAGATTAACCAGAGCTGCACCTGCTTAGCTTCCAAGATCAGACAGGATCTTGTGCCTTGATATTATTTAGGCAGGCCAGCATTAAACTACTGCAAGAGATAAAAGGAATGATTATTTTAACTGTTATAGTAGTAGTAGCATTTCGTGCTTTCTATGATCAAGCTAGTAACTGTGTTAATCCACCTTCTAGCTGCAATAGCAAGTTATACCTGGAAAAACTCCCCAACACCAGCGTAATAATCCCATTCCACAATGAAGGATGGTCATCACTTCTCAGAACAGTGCACAGTGTTCTTAACCGCTCTCCACCTGAACTGATAGCTGAAATTGTGTTAGTGGATGATTTCAGCGACAGAGGTATGTCCATTGTGCTGTTTGTTCATATAAACATACATGACTGAACAAAACACACGTGTTATTGTAGCAAATTAGTCTGCACACATGCAGAAGAATTTATAAAATGTGGATTTGTAAATAACTTCTTTGGTGCTTGATGGCAATAATTTCCAGTTTAAGGTGCACATAAGTGGCTACCTGAATAAAATACTTTCAAGTACTTTCAGCTATACAGTTTGGTAAACATGAAATGGAATGATGTGGAGGATATTAACATTTTGATTTCATGCATCTGTGAAAAAACACCTCCTATTTTAAGCCCATTTTATAAAAGATTTCCTTTGGTTGTTTATGCTGAGACCTTGGGCCATCCAGCCAAGTATTGTCTATTCTTCCCAAGTTCTTTAACAGGGATCTTTATCATCAGCAGCAGCAGCCACCAAATCATTTTAACTGAAGATGACAAGGACTGAGTTTGGAAACTCCTTTGTGCAAAAAACATGAAGCTCTGCAACTGAGCTGCATTTCCTCCCCTAATTCTCACAGTTGTTTGTATCAAACTATGCAATTAATATAAATGACTGCATGTTTAACCAAGTTAATTGGAAAACATTTCTCTCCCTCATTTTGAATGAGTCAGACTTCATCCTTTCCATAGCATTGTGGCTAATCTTTTCCCAGATAAATTTTTAACATAAAGCAACCCCTCTGAAAGATGTAATCAGGAATGGAAGAAATCTTTCATGCTGTGGCTCAAGTCCAGGTTATTTGAAGGACTGTATTCTTTCTAGTGAACCTGCCCATGTTTTGAGATCTGGGAAGGCCCATCTGTCTGTCCACATAGGTATGTCTGATGGGAACATGGAAGAGGGCTTTCTCACTGGCTGCCCTCTAGACTCTGGAAATCCCTTCCTAGGAAGGTTAGACTGGCACCTTCATTAATGGGTGAAGCCTTTTCTGCTTCAACAGAACAGAACTGGTGGTTTAGGCAGAATGGGCTTTGTTCATTGTGCTGTATTTTCTATTTGTTATTTTTTTTGTACTGTTGTGTTTTTATGTTTTACGTTTTTAAATGGTTTTAACATATTTCAGTAGTTAAATCACTTTTTAACTTTTATATTTTGTGAATTTTAACTGTTTTTAATCTGTTGTAAACAGAACTGTGAAGAAGCTAATAATAAACTGTGAAGAAGCTAATAATAATCTTAATAAGAATAATAACAACAACCAAGGAACCTGCTTTGTTCTCCTCATTTTCATTTTCTAATATTTACTATTATTCTATTCATTGTATGATGGTACAGTTTTTAATTTATTTTATAAATAATCATTTTACCATATTTTTTTAAAAAATTAAGAATAGATGTGCTGTGGTAAAATTTCCTTTCCCATCTGCTTGCTTTGTCATATCTGTTTGTTTAGAACTGTGTTAAATTAGACCAAGGGCTGGCATCTGATCCCTATGTGAAGTCCAAATAAAAGCACTCTTCCTCTTCTGGTTTTTTTTACCCAAAGAACTGGCATTCAAAAGCTTCCTACCTTTTGTCGTTGATGCAGCATATAGTTATAATAACAAGTAGCTATTAACAGTCTTATACTCCATGAATTTGTCCAAGCCCCTTTTAAAGCTGCCTGTGTTGGTGGACATCACCATAACTTCTGTATATATAGTTCTTCTTCGTGGTCTCTGTGCCTTCAACACTGGGGAGCTTTAGCGCCTGCGCGGTAGCGTTCGGAAACTTCTAGAGCTTGTTCGTTTGGGCGGGAACCCCTCCCCCACCCCGGGACTGCGCATCCCTCCTCCCGCCGAGCAACGGTCCTCCTCAGTCTCGTCCGCCGCCGCGTACGGAAGGTTCTTTAGTTTGTTCCTCTCACGTCGTGCTTGGCTTGCTGTTTTTTCACGGTTTTACGGACTTTCGGACTGTCTTTGACCTCTTTTTTCGGACTCCCCCTTCGGTTTTCGTCTTTTTGGATTTCGGAGTTTGGCGTTTCTTCGTCTTATGTCCGCCTCTTTAAGAAGTGCGTGTCCTGCGGCCGCAAGGTTGCCCTCAACGACGGCCATAAGGAGTGTCTCTTCTTTTTTGGGCGAGTCCCAAAACACCGGACTTGCCCAATTTGCAGGGATTTTACTCCGCAAATTTCTTCGCAACCGCTCCGCGAGACTCAAATCTTATTGTTGGGAAAGTCTCTGCGGGCGATAGACAAACCCTTCCACTTCCAAGATGGCCGACAAGAAGACGACCACGCCATCGACGGTATCGGCGGCTGCCGTTCCGTCCACCTCGTCGGTATCGGGGGGCCCCTCCGGCAAACGCCGATTTCGGCGTTACCGAGGATCCCGAAGCTGTCGGCGGCTGCCAAGTCAGCGAAAGGATCCTCGACGGCGAGGAAGGCTGAGGTTTCCCCCTTAAAGGAGACGCCTGCAAAAAAACCCCCTTTGGCCCCCGGGCGGAGGCAAGGGCAAGGAGAAGGAGAAGAAGAAGAAGAAGAAGGAAAAGAAGCGCTCCCCAGCTGGGGACGCTCAACCTCCTACTCCTCCTCCTACTCAGCAGCCTTCCAAAGGGCGAGGCGAGTCCGTCGACCTCTCGGAGGATGAGATCGAGGACGTTCCCCAACACGCCCGGACTCGCCTGTGGCAGACCCTCCAACCCTGGTGGAGGAGCGCCACCGCCCCTTAGCCGTCGCAGGTCGGCCGACCTGCAGCAGAGAGAGCCCTCTGCTTCTCCGGAGCGGCGTTCGACCCCTTCAGGTCCCGGGCCCCCTCTTCCAAACGTCCGGTGGCCTCGCCGCCTCCGAGGGAGACAAAAAGAGGAACAACCTCGCTCGTCTGCCTCCAGATACACCCGGCGTCCTACGTGGGCCAAAGGGACGCGAGGGAATCTGAATGGGAGAGAGCGCCCGGCCTCCTATCGGTCGCATTCCCCCATCGTACCGGGATCGGGACCCCTCGTGGCCCGAGTCGCTGGGGGACCTTCCGGAGGTCCCGGTCACCTCGTCGACAGCGCGAATCGCGCTCGCCTAGAGGGGACGAGGCTCGGTACCGTCGACGCCGAAAAACCGATCTCCGTCGGACCGCCGCTCCTTCAGCCGCTCTCCCTCCCCTCGATATCATAGGGCGAGGGGAAACCTTCACCACGATATCGGGCGATATCGCCACCTCCTAGGGTCACGGCAACGGCGACGCGCCCTACGGAGTCGGTGGTGACTGAGCGGGCTACGACGACGTCAGCCTGCCAGACTACCCCGGTCACCACCAAGAGGGTGAAGTCAGTGGTCAGCCATCCCAAGCGGGACGCTGCTGCTACCACCGCCCCGGCTCAAAACCTAGGAAGGCAACACCTGCGGCGACTACGAAGGAGCCGGAGAGCGAGCGGCGAGAGGACTCACCGAGTCGGAGTCGTACGACTCGAGTGCGGAGTCTGAGGTGTCTGAGGCGGCCTCCCAGGAGTCTCCTCCGTTGGGATTCGGGGACCCGATTGTTCCTGCTCCAGAGGACGTCCACCAGTTCTCTGCGATGCTGCTCCGCATGGCCACTACCCTCGGCCTTAAGATCGCCGATGCGGAGCCGGAGGATCATCAACGCCTTCCCCGTTTTCGAGGAGAAGCGACCTTCCACGACCCGCTGCCTCCTGGCCCCGGGTATCCAGACTGGTGAAGGCCGCCTGGGATAGACCGGCCTCGGCTCAGCCGAGCACCGTAGCGGTTAGAACACCTCTACCGGGTGCAGAAGGATAACGCCGGTTATCTATTTAATCACCCTGCACCGAACTCTGTGGTCGTCGAGTCCGCGCAGACGAAGGGCTCCGGCAGGCAACACACCACCCCGCCGGACAAAGAGGGCAGGAAGTTGGACGCCTACGCAAGGAGGTTCTATTCAGCTGCCTCCTTGCAGATCAGGCTTGCTCCAACACTCCAGGCTTGCCTCGCGGCATACCTGAAGAAAGTGCTCGATCGCCTGCAACCAGCGATGGAAGCGGTACCGGAAGGACATCCGCCAAGCCTCCTCCGTGATCTTCAATGAGGCTATCTCCATCGCTCGGCACGACATGGCCTCCTCCCGGCACGCAGTGGAGATCGCCTCCCGGGTCATGGCGGGATCCGTCGGCCTTCGCCGCCATGCTTGGCTTCGACCGGCCGACATCCAGGAGGACACCAGAAGGAGGATTGAAGATCTCCCCTTCGACGGTGAAGGCCTGTTCAATTCGTCCACAGACGAAGCTTTGGACAATCTCGTCAAGGCGAGACTGACCGCAAAAAAGATCGGGCTGCAGCCGGCCACGCAGACCCGCAGGGCCTCCACCTTCCGACCATCCTGGCGACGATCTTCCACCTCGTCGTTCCAGCGTTCGGCCCAGTCTGGACAGTCGAGACCGTCCTCCGGCTCATCGGCCAGACGCACGATTAGGCGGCGCCCGCCTTCGTCGAAGAAGTCCTCCTCCGAGACAAAGTCTCGGTTTCGGACGTGCCTGGCAGGACCCACCATATGCACTCTTCAGCCTACCATCAGCGCTCGGAGACCGACCGACTCTCGCTCGACACCTAGCGGAGTGGCAGTATGTCACTACGGTACTCTTTGGGTGCTTTCCATCGTCCGTCTTGGCTACGCCATCGAGTTTCTCGACACCTCCTCGCGGCGTTTATTACTCCACGCCGTCGAGTCCGGCCCTCCTGGAAGAGATCCAATCCCTCCTCCAGAAAGGGGCGATCGAGCGGCTCCCGCAAGAGGCCAAGACCACCGGCTTCTTCTCCGAGGTACTTCACGATCCAAAGCCGACGGTACCCTCCGGCCGATCCTAGACCTCAGAGGGGTGAACTACTACATCCGCCCCAAAAGGTTCAAGATGGTCACGATACCGTCGATCCTACCCTTCCTACATCGAGGGGACTGGTTCGCCTCCTCTATCGATCTCCGAGACGCATACTTCCATATCGCCATTCGCCCCGCAGCACAG
Organism: Ctenosaura bakeri; assembly: GCA_948474755.1. Lineage (NCBI taxonomy): Eukaryota > Metazoa > Chordata > Lepidosauria > Squamata > Iguanidae > Ctenosaura > Ctenosaura bakeri. The sequence continues at coordinate 89,508 of CAOLHI010004640.1, read as the reverse complement.
ACGGTACCTCCGCTTCGCAGTCGACGACACCTGTTACCAGTACAAGGTGCTGCCGTTCGGACTCTCGACTGCCCCAAGGGTCTTCACCAAGTGCATGGCCCCGGTGGTATCCTACCTGCGGACGAAGGGCGCTTCCGTCTTCCCCTGACCTCGACGATTGGCTGTTGGTGGCGTCCTGCAAACAGAGACTTTACCACGACGTCCACATGACGTTGTCACTCCTGACCCGCCTTGGTCTACGAGTGTGAATCCGAAGAAGTCCCACCTCGAGCCGGCGAGGATCTTGGACTTCATCGGGGCGACGCTCGACTCGACCTCCGCCAGGCGCAACTACCAGAGTCTCGAGCACAAACCTGACCCGGGCCGCCGCTCACGCTCGTACGGCCCCGACGTTATCTGCGAGAAGTGTCCAGCAGCTCTTGGGCTACATGGCTGCGACGACCGCTGTGACATATCTCTCCCAGGCTGAGAGCAAGACCTCTTCAACACTGGTTCGTCCGCATATTCGACCCCTGCGAGACGAGCAGAGACTCCCGACTGCAGCTGCCGGGAGACGTCCGCTGATCCCTCCGATGGTGGCAGTCGCGACGCAATCCTCATGTCGGGGATGCCTTTCCAACAGCCGACACCGAAGGTGACGGTAACGACCGACGCCTCTCCTGTATGGATGGTGTGCCCACTGCGGCGATCTCAGAGTCGCGACAGATGGACCGACGACGGACACGCTCTCCATATCAACGCGCTGGAGCTGCTCGCCGTCTGGAAAGCCCTACGGGCGTGGCCTCCGTGATGCCGTGGCGGGCGCACGGTCCTGATTCTGACGGACAACACCACCGCCGTCTGCTACATCAACAGACAAGGTGGACTCATTCCACGACCCTGCTCGACATCGCGCTCGGCCTGTGGGAATGGTGCATTCGCCTGCACACGACTTCCCCGTGGCGGTTCACCTGGCCGGGCAGGAGAACACCACGGCAGACGCCCTCAGCAGGGACACCTCATCCCATCACGAATGGTCTCTCTCCGGAGAGGCGTTCAGACTGATTCGGGACCGCTGGGGCGAACCATCGACTTCCAACCCTCTTCCGCGACCAGGGAAAACGCGAAGTGTCGCCGATTCTGTTCCAGAGCGGGCCACGATCGTGCCTCCATCGGGGACGCTTTCCAGTTTCCGTGGACCGGGAACTCCTCTACGCGTTCCCGCCGTTCCCGCGGTCCGGCCGGACGATATCGAGATCCTCGCCGACCGTCGAGCCGACGCGATCCTGGTAGCCCCGTACTGGCCGAGGCAACATTGGTTCGCACCCCTGCTACAAGCCGCGCGAGACGACCTGCTCCGGTTGCCACCGACACCGGACCTGCTCTCCCACTCCGGCGGCCGAGTCCTCCATCCGGACCTGCCACGCCTGGCCCTCCATGCCTGGAGGATATCGCACTAGACGATCCCGTGCTCGGTACCGTCCTCGTCGCGGCCAGGAAGGAATCCACCCGTCGCAACTATCAATACAAGTGGCGACGCTTCCTGACCTTCGCTCAACGAGAGGAGTGAGCCGGTATCGCCCGCGGGGCTCTCGACCGTCCTGCACTTCCTCCTGCACCTCCGGCAACAGGGCCTGGCGTTTCCATCCCTGAAGGTGCATCCGCGATCGTGGCATACCAACCGCCACGATCTGCTGCCTCGGCCTTCTTCAGGGACGATACCGTTAAGCGGTTCCTGAAAGGACTTCATCATCTCTACCCGCCGGTATCGCCGCCGTGACCGCCGTGGTCCCTCTCGCTGGTGCTCTCGCAGCTGACAAAGCCGCCCTTCGAGCCGATGGCGACCTCGGATGACAGGCTCCTGACAATGGAAACTGCCTTCCTGGTAGCGGTGACCTCAGCGAGGCGAGCGGGTGAGATCACAGCTCTTCGTTCCGATGAGCCCTTCATGGTCTTCCACAGGGACAAGGTGGTCCTGAGACCTACATTCCTTGCCAAAGGTGGTGTCCAGTTTCCATCTCAACCAGGACATCATCCTGCCTGCCTTCTTCCCGAACCCGACGACACCGTTGGAGCGGCTCCACTCCCTGGACGTGCGTCGGGCATTGGCTTTCTACAAAGGACAGGACTGCTTCCTTCCGACAGACGCCGCATCTCTTTGTTTGCTATGGGCGACGTCGGAGGGGCCTAAAGTGTCCACCCAGCGCTTCTCCAAGGGTGGTGCAGGACTCATCCAACTGGCGTATGAGCTCGCGAGGAAGCCTCCGCCAGTCCTGCTTCGAGCCCCTACTCCCACCAGAGCGGTGGCTACTTCTGCGGCCCTCCTGCGAGGAGTTGACCTGCATGAACTCTGCCGTGTGGCGACCTGGTCCCAACCATCGACCTTCGTGCGCCACTACAGGCTCGACTGCCGGTCGCGCAGAGATGCCCGGTTTGGACGTGAGGTGTTGGCTTCCGTGCTTAGGACCTGACCCGCCGTCCGACCGGAAAGCTACACAGTCTCCTAGTGTATGAAGGCACAGAGACCACAAGAAGAACAGGTTGCTTACCTGTAACTGTGGTTCGAGTGGTCATCTGTGCCATCATACACACCCCCCTTCCTCCCCTTTTTCTCAGGTCCCTGTAGGTTCTACGGCGGAGACAGAACTGAGGAGAGACCGTTGCTCGGCGGGAGGAGCATGCGCAGTACCGGCGGGGGGGAGGGGTTCCCGCCAAGCAAACAAGCTCTAGAAGTTTCCAAACGTACCGCGCAGGCGCTAAAGCTCCTAGTGTATGATGGCACAGATGACCACTCAAAAACCCACAGTTACAGGTAAGCAACCTGTTCTTTAACTATGTAACTGTAGTTTAACTATGTGCTGTATAAAATATTTCCTTTTTGTCGAGACTAAATTTCCCACCATTCATCACCATTGCATGGTTCTGGATTCTAGTAACTATTTTTACATCAGGCATAACATTATTCACTGCTGCCCGTCCCGTCCTTATTATTTTTTTTTTTTAAGTTTAAAAATGGGCCCTACAGGAACATGGCTCCAGCCTGCTGAAAATTTTTGGTTGCTTAGTCTAGCTTTTCTCACCAGGATGGACATAGTCCCCCAAGGTGTCATGCACATCCACGTCATAGTAGTGCACTTCCAACAAAGTAAGGAAAGTCTGCTACAATTTTGTAATTATTTCAAAGTGGAAAACAATGTACCAATTTGGAATTTACTAAAAACAAAGCAGTGTCAAAAAAAAACAGCAATCAGAATGCCTTCACTGGAAATGTGTTCAAACCCTACTGTTATAGATGCGGGAATTTCTATAAATTAAGCTTTTTTTTAATTTCAACCACTATTCTTTAAATTTTGACCTAAATTAAACTCTTTTAGGTTCTGACTTACAGGATGCTAATTATACTCTGGTGAGCTGGTTAGAATGACTCAGCCAGTCAAACTTTTTAACATGTGAATTATTTTTGCTGCTGTTCCAGAGAACTTAGTTATATCTTCATCACATTTTAGAACTGTTAAACAAGGAGTGAATATTTCTTGGAGTTTGGGTAAGACAGGGCATTTCAATACTGCTAACTACTTCTGATAGATCCTTTTAACATCTATATTAAAGTGGAATAAATTACTGCTTGGTATTTTAAATTGTTGACAGTTATATTATGTATGCAAGTTGATTTATTGACTAATTACAACTGTCATAGTAAAGTATGCCTTTAAATTGTTCTTTGGAAAAATGTGGTACCTTTCATTTTTTGTTCTATTGATTGCCTTTGTCAGAGTGGTGTGAGCTGCAGCAGCTGAAATTTAAAATACAAAGTAGTTATTAGTGAAACAGAAACAGACTTTTACTGGTACTATACTTGGAATTTATTGTTTTTATTTATTATACTGTTAAGGACTCTGGGCAGTGTAAAGATAAATTACAAACATGAAACACAAAGTAATAAATCATTGATAATAAAACAGCAGATAAGCAACTGAGATGAAAGCAGTAGTAAGGGATGAGAACAGTACACTACATAGTAAAATCAAAATATAACATTAAAAAATGCAAAGATCTAAAAGGAGTAAAACAGTTCTTCAGATGCCTAAGAGTATATAAGGGTCTTCACTTGACACCAGATGGATCATAATGTTGGCACTAGACAAGTTTCTCTGTATCAGCTACACACACAGTGGGTGCCGCTGCTCAAAAGACGTTCCTTTTGCAGCCAGCAGACTCTGTTACTTCATTTGACAGAGGTACATAGAGGAGGGGCCTGGGCCTACATTAGGGCCTGGGTAGTAAATATGGGAGGAAATGCTTCTTTAGATAACCTGGGCCTTAAGGGTAGATGCAGCACCATGAATTGGATCTAAATACGGTTGAGTAACCGTTGTGAATGGCAAAATAATGCCATAATATGTTTGTATCAGCCAGTCTAATTATTTGTCCAATTGGCTTGTTTTGGACTAGACTGAAATTTCCAGGTTATTTTTAAAGGCAGAGCTTTTGAATAATCCCAACAACAAGTACCTTGATATGAATACCTGTTGGTGAAAATAATTCTCTGCAGGTAGGTTTGTATTGGCTTTGGTAGCTAAGCTGAGCTACCAAAGCCACCTATATCTCTAGAGGTAAATGATGGGTTCAAGAATAGCCAGAAACAATTAACCTGGTTCTTCATGGAAACTCAAGAGAACCCTGGGACTATGATACTGTTTGTCTCCATCCACAAACCATGAGCTTAACTGGACAGATGAAGCACCAGGAATATCTCCTTATCTTGTCTGTATTGGGTCTGGTTTTTTTGGTCTTAACTCTGTCCATTACTCTGCCAAGGCACTAGTTTAGAATATCAACTTGCCTCATTTGTATTAAATGAAAAGGAGAGTTGAAACTGAGTGCCCTACATATTTGTGACACTTCAGCTTTATACCTCCAGTTAAACTGTTCCAATAATTTCATTCAAGTTTTGAAAAACATGAGAGAAATAGAGACCTATTTTGTTTGAGGTAACTTCAGTAGCAGCACAAGCATACCTAACTCTAGATAGAAACAATGATAAAAATATAGAGGAGTTTTATGGTAAACATCAGATTGATTTAAATAACTGTTAAAAAGTTACCTTCATTATTAACACATATTTATGGGTTAACTACATGTTTAACATGTGTTATCGGAATTTGATAATTGTATTTAATTACACATATTGTTTTAATGGACAAACGTGTTCTTCAACTGTATGTAGTAATTTCATAGTGGTATTAGTGGATTTGTCCAACTACAGACATTTTCTTGGACTAAGGTTTATAGCTAAAAAACAAGGAGCAGCAGTTGTCTTTTTGAAATGTGACTGCTTGAAGTTATCTACCCTATCTAACATTATAATGGAAGATCTAAGAGGGGATTATATCTTTTTATTGTTCAGACATGCTGTTGAAGCAGTTTTATCAAAGCTTGCAAAAGCACTCATAAGAGATTTTCTGATATTTCTTTGCCTTTCTGATTTTATGCACTTTCTTTCTTTCCCACTAGCTTCTTCTCCAGTTGTTTCACATTTAGTTATGTTTCCAGTTTAACTGCATTACTTCTGGTTGTCTAGGATATATGTTAAAATTAAATATGTAAACTCTAGAAATTCTGAAAAATATAAAACTATTAGAACTTAACTGAAAAATTGCTCCAAGTTCTGGAAAAATACTTCCAAAGCTATAAAAAAAAATCAGGCATTCAAATATACTTATAAATACTTCTTTGCATGCAGAACATCTTAAAAAGCGCTTGGAGGACTACATGGCCCAGTTTCCAAAAGTTCGGATTCTTCGAACCAAGAAGAGAGAAGGGCTGATAAGGACTCGAATGTTGGGGGCTTCTGCAGCAGTAGGAGATGTCATCACTTTCTTAGACTCCCACTGTGAGGCCAATGTGAACTGGTTGCCACCCCTTTTAGGTAAGGAGGCTATTTAACATACATTCACATCTGAGAAACAGAGATCCCAATGTACTTTCTTATGGCCTCTCTCTATATATGGTGAATTCAAGAAGACAAAAGGCTAAAATCTAACTTACAATTTGTTTCAAAATGTTTTGTTTTTAATGAAGCTTTGCTTTTGGGATTTCCTTAATATTCCATCCAACTTGTCACTCATGTCTGACTTGTTTATGTTTTGGACACAATTAGAAAAATTGTATTAAATTACAGTGCAAGCACCATAATAACTCTATTCCAGTAGAAAGTAAGACCTTATTCCAAGAGCACTTTTGGGAAAGATGCAACATTTTAACAGCAAGCAACTTTGTTAAAATTTAGTTTATTAGATAGTAAGATTACTGTATAAGATGTAAGGTTTTCAAGAATGTGTGAGCTTTTTGGATACACAATCAAGTTTTGATGATAAAGAAACCTATCCATTTCTGCTCTTTATCTTGCCAGGATTCATTATGCTTCTATATCCAAATTAGTTTCTACCTGAATCTGGAAAAGAAAACACTTTAGTGCTGATTGGCATTCTGCCTTATTGAACTAGTGGTGAACCTTTGCAGAAGGAGGAAGAGGGGTGAGGAGGTAGCAGTGGAGGAGGAGGAGGAGGGGTGGGAGGCTAACTACCAGATCATTTAATTTAAAAGAAGCCTAAATACTGGGCAGTGCCTGGTTTGAATGCTTCAGTCACAGCAGTGTGGCATTTTAAGGGAAAGGTTTTTTTTTTCTGTTGTTGTTGCTCCTACTAAATGCCAAGCAGATAGGTGGTTAAACAGAAAAGAAACTAAATTTTGGATGTGAGTTCTTTCAAGACAGTTGAACACCAGAAGCCTAAATTTAGACTGATTATTTGAGATGTAGTGTGTGAAAATCAGTCTTCCCCTGCTGCTTGGATCTCATTGTCTCCTTGCAATTAGCCAATAGCAATGCTGTGGCCACAAAAGGCAGGATTCTGTTTCTAATGGTTGAAAGCAGAGCTGCCCTTTCAAGGTTTATGCCTATTAGGAATCCTGTACTTGCTATCCCACAGAGAGTTCAAGTCTTCCCTTTCTTCCATTCCTGGCACTAGGACTTATATGAAATTTTTGTCCCAGTCCAAAATTCCGTCCCTCCCCTGATCACTTGAGTTCCATGTCTCCATTATCCTTTTCATTTTCTTTTCAGCCCACTTCCTATTTTTTCCATTTGATTTAGCCTCTCTAGCGTTACTGTCTCTCCTCTCCTCTTCTCTCACCTACAGAAGAATTTATCTTGCTATGATTTCCTCAAACATGTCTTTCCGATTAGTCCATCTTATGTCTTTTTTCTGTCTGCTTTATCCTTCCGTTGGTTACTTGTTTTTTGCTTGTTCTGCATCCATCTAGCAGTCAGCTTGACTCCACAGGACATGTTCCCAGCCCATCTACTAATACCATTTCTTTCCTTTAGGGCCTGTGTCAGGCTTTATTTCAGCCAGCTGGTGACGTTTCCTTCCCTCATAGGAGGTAGGCTGGAAATACTGAGAGTGCCTATAGTTGGGATAAGAATAATAGAATATTTAGGAGCTTTGGAATATTTATTACTTTGTGAGCAGTTTGACCAGTTGTGTCAAAAACATAGACAGGTCTCTTCCAACTCTATGATTCTGTGACAAAATTTAAGGTTTGCAAGCACAATATAATACAGATAGCACTAAAGTCATAGAATCATAGAGTTGGAAAGGGCCCTTTGGACCATCGGGTCCAACCTCTTGCTCAGGTCAGCATCATCAGCTAGAGCATCCCTAGCAGGTGGCTGTCCAGCCTCTTTTTGAAGACATTGAAAACATCCAGAGAAGAGGACCCTCACCACCTCTTGAGGCAATTGATTCTACTGCCAAACTGCTCTCACTATCAAGAAGTTCTTTCTAATGTTCAATAGAAATCTACCCTCCCATAACTTAAAGCAATTAGACCTGGGCCTTCCCCCTGGGGCAGCAGAGAATAGGCTTGCCCCTCCTCTCTTTGTCAACCCTTGAGGAATTTAAAGAATGCAATCACGTCACCCCTCAGTCTCTTCACCAGACTGAACCATGCCCAGCTTCTTCAACATCTCCTCATATGTTTTGTTCTTCATAACTCTTATCATCCTTACTGTCTTTGTCTGAACTCACTCCAGCTTGACCATATCCTTCCTAAAATAGGGTACCCAGGACTGAACTTTGGACTCCAGATGAGGCCTAACCAGCACAGAATAAACTGGGACTGTTACTTCCCTCAGCTTGGAAATTGTACTTCTATTGATATAGGCTAAAGTAGCAGTCACTTTCTTTCCTGCAGTACTACACTGCTGGCTCATGTTAAACTTATGATCAACAATAATCCCAAGGTCTTGTTTGCATGTAGTACTGCTGAATCTAGTATTCCCCATTCTATACTTATGCATTTAGTTTTTGTGGACTAAATAAAGAATTTTGTATTTGTCTCTGAACTTCATTTTATTAATTTCAGTCAACTTGTCTATGAAAATCCTTTTGAATCTGTTCTTATCTTCTAATGTGTTAGCTCCCCCTCCTAGTTTTGTACCATCTGTAAATCTGATAAGGAGTTCCTCTATCCCACCATCTAAATCATTAATAAAAATATTGAAGAGTGTCAGCCCCAGGAAAGAATGCTACAGCACTTCATTTGAGATCTCCTTCCAGTGTGAAGTACAGCCACTGATGGCAACTCTTTGAGCACAGTTTGCCAACCAGTTATGGATTCATTTGATCGCATTTCCATCTATTCCATATTTAACCAGTGTACTAATAAAATAGCATGGGAAACCTTATCAGATTCTTTGCTGAAATCCAGATAAATGACATCCACAACATTCTCACTATCTACTAAACTAGTGACCTGATCAAACAAAGATAAGATTGATTTGATTCTTGACAAATCCATGCTGGCGTCTACTAATGACTGCATTGTCATCAAGATGTTTGCAGAAGGACTTCTGTATAACCTGTTCCAATAATTTCCCTGGTATTGAGGTCAGGCTGACTGGTCTGCAGTTTCCTGGTTCTCCTTTTTTGCCTTTTTTGAAGAGAGGGATAACATTTGGTTATCTCCAGTCCTCTGACACCTTACCAGTTCTCCAAGATTTCTCAAAAATGAGAGCAGTTAGTTTTGTATGTTAGCAAGTTCCTTCAATACTCTAGGATGTAGTTCATCTGGCCCTGCAGATTTGAACTCATTTAGGTCAATCGGTTGATTCCTGACTAACTCTGCTTTTATTTTTACCCAGATGCTCTCCACTGTTCCAGTTTGACCACTCATGTGGATTTTTGTACATTTGAATTTGTCTTTGACATACAATGATACTCCCTCTCTTTTCTTTTTCTTCTCCATCTGTTCTTTTTGAACAGACTATATCCCTCAGTTCCAGTGAGGGAAGTCATCCTACCAAGTTTCTGTTGTAAGTGACTTTCTGACTCTTCGGATCATCATCATACTGTAGAGTTGAAGGGACCCCAAAGGCCATTCGTGAAGGGGCCAGGCCTCCTTTTCCTTTTCACAGACTGGAGATGGTAGCTCCCCTCCCAGACTGCTATAGTACCTTGCCACCCTCCTTATACAACTCTTGTTCTCCCCTTTGAAATCCATCACTATAGTGAGAAAGGGGTGAAGCTTCTCTGGTTTTATTTGGGAGGATTTGATAATCTGTGATAGTGTGTTTCTGTAAAATTAGAACTGATGAAAAGTACTCTGCTGAGACAGAAATTATAAAAATAGAATGTAATTTTTATTAAAATATCAAACTAGGTAAAGCTATTGGGTATTATAAGTATATTTAGTCAAAATTCAATCCAAAAGGCATTTAACCAGTTTCTTCAATTTAACACAGTATTCTGGTGTAGAGCTGTCATACACAGTCAAACTCTTGCTTCTCTTGCTCAAAGATGTAATTCTTAAATTAAGGTTCCACTTTCTGACCCCCTAAGAAGTTATTTGGTCTCTCCTCTGTCTCTCTCTAGGCCCCTGAGAAGACCACACTCTTATTCAACCAATCTCTCCCTCTTTCTTTCCCTGAAGAAATCACAAAAATGCCAGTCACTGTGCCTTATATAGAGCTTTTCCTCAGAAACCTTAGCCCCTCCTATGCAGCAATGATCTGGGTTTCTCTCTTACACAGAGCCACTTGGTCACATGGCGACCTACTGCTAGGGCTGCCCTGTCCCTCAGGCTCACCACACCCCCAGGCTTCTTCACACCATCTAATCCAGCCCCCTGCCATGCAAGAACAAACAACTAAAGCATTCCTGAGAAAGAATCACCTAACCTCTTAAAGACTTCCAAAGAAGAAGAGTCCCCCACCCTCCAAAGCAATCTGTTCTATTGTCAAATGGCTCTTGCACTAAAGGTCTTCCTAATACTTAGCTGGAAGCTTTTGTAGTTTAAATCCCCAGGTTCATGTTCTAGATTCTGGAGTGGGGGGGATCTTTCTTCATCTTCTACATGGCAACCCTTCATATATTTAAATATGGCTATCATGTCACCTCTCAGCAATTCTCCAAACTAAACATATCAAGTTTCCTCAGTCTCCACATAAGGCTTGGTCTCCTTACCTTATAAACAGGCTTAAATTTTATTAGGTTAACTTGTAAATAAATCAGCCCAAACAATATATTTGCCCACCCAGACAACTGTTACTTTCACATAATGATGTATTATATAATTATGTGGAATTGCAGAGATGATGATGGAGATCATACATAAAGACGAGCCTCTGTAGTCCGAAACAAGGTAACAGAACATGGATTTCTTTTAGTCAAATGGGCACTTGATAGAAACATCTGAAATTGAGCTCTGTGTGTGTTTTTATGACAGAAAAAAATAAAGCACTTCAGAGCTACTATAAGACATACTATACTGAATCTTTAGAGTCATGTTGTATCTTGAGCTTGGAGTCATGCTCTGAGGTTCTTTATTTCCACTGTAGATGTATTCTTTTGTTGCAGATGAAAGAAGCAGCAAGTACAAACTTAACACGTTTCTCTTTACTCATCAGACCGCATTGCTCGAAACCGCAAGACTATTGTCTGTCCAATGATTGATGTAATAGACCATGACCACTTTGGCTATGAAACACAAGCTGGAGATGCAATGCGAGGAGCATTTGACTGGGAGATGTATTACAAGCGAATCCCAATCCCTCCTGAATTACAGAAACCAGATCCCAGTGACCCTTTTGAGTAAGTTCGTGGAACAAAGTGTGAATAGGTGTTTAACAAGCTAGGCTGTTACTGAGATGGTAGGCTCTTGGCAGGGATGCTTTCAGGCAGATAGAAACTATTTTAGAACATTTTAGGCCAAAATTCATTTCAGGAGGGACATGGGTAGTGCTTCTGTCTATAGAAGAGAAGTACTGCCATAGCATTTCTATCCACCAAAACAAAAAATCCCAGGAGGCCAATTAGAAATGTAGGAAAATGATTTATAACTGAACTAAATAGCCTCCAACTGATAAAAACCTAATAATACATACACTATATGCTGATGAAATTTATGCAATCATGAACAAGATTTACATTGAGTTGAATCTAATGTAGCACTAGCAAATCACTAAGAGTGACTTCCTTAGCCTTTCTCCCCCAGCAGTCTCCAGAGCCTCCCAAAACCTTTCTTTGGGGGAATCAGGAGAACTCTGTCTGAAGAAGGTGTCACTACTTAATTTTCATACTGAAGCAAAAATGTTTTCAGTTGGCACTTCTTCACAGATCATCCCAAGTAGTGTGAAAACAGAGAATGTCCATATTCATTTGACATAAAACATCACTGAGTTACTTTGCTCATTTACATGTATATCAGTGAAATTATTAAACTTTTAAACATCTTAAATACCAGAATAAACTTCAAAAAGATGAATAACCCCATCAAAACTGAAAAGAATTTTAGTTATTGTTCTGAAGTGGAAGGAATAATTCTTTGGTGTTCAGCAAGTTCTGTTACCACGTGTGGCTCAAAATGCTGCATCATAAAACTTAAATCAATACAATCTAGTTCATCTAGAAAAGTTGGTTTCTATTCCTGGTTTATTCATTGTCAAGTAGATCAGCCAGGGAGGGGGCATATTTAAGCAAAAATCATTGGGGATTTCTGTACTGATTTTGTTGCTTTCTCCTGCTGATTCATGTTGCATACTAGAGGGCTGGAGTAAAGTGATTTCTGGAGGAAGCTTTGCCAAGTTCTCCTGGTTTCCATAGTGTAAAGAACATGGTTTAAATAGCAACACTGAAGAGATTGTCAGGAGCACTAAGATGGAACAGTAGGAAAAAATATTAAAATGGAAATATAATGTTAGTAATATATTCCTCTACATCTGTAGACATAACAGTTGGAGAAGTGTATCCATGTTTTTGTAATAGAAAGTCTGATTTTACCCTAAGGTCTCCTGTAATGGCTGGAGGACTGTTTGCAGTTGATAGAAAGTGGTTCTGGGAGCTGGGAGGATATGATGCAGGCCTGGAGATATGGGGAGGAGAACAGTACGAAATATCGTTTAAGGTGAGCTGTGTTGTCTGAAATATATTGGATAATTAGTACTTAGCATAATTAGTAATTAGAGTAATTAGAGCTAAAACAACAGTTTCTAGGTTCTTGATTTGTCTTGTGTGTGTATAACTAATGACTGTGTTGCCTTAATGAATAAGCTGGTTAAGAATCCAGACTTCATCTACCAGTCTCATTGACTGTTAAAGTGTGGGAGAGGGTTGCTGTTTTGGCCTTTGTCTCAGGCAGTAAAATGTCTTGGTACTGCCCCGATGAGACAGTAGTTGAGCATATAATGAAAGTACTCTGAACCCAAAATCAAATGCTGCATTAATAAACAAATTTCCTTGCTGTCATTAAAAATACTATCTCTTTTCTGCAGTGCTTTGTGCTTGCTTTAGATTTGAATAGTCTGATAGCCAGCCCAATGTCGAACAAGAATAAACCACACTGCTTTTGCAGGAATCCAGCAGAGACCAGCAAAGAACACAGTGGATGGTTTAGCCTTGCCAACAGCAGTAGACTTCTCCCATGTTAATTACAAACATTCCTTGTTTTCAGTTTTCCCCAGTAGTTTTCCAAATCTGAACTACTTAACGATATTATAAAGACCCATCAAACTATATTCATTTGGCAATTAACATGCAGCAAATGACACTTTCTTCCCATTGTTTTTCTACAAAAAATGGTAATAAAGACTTATTGGAGGTTTCTTGTTTCCCCTTTGCAATTACACTTGGGTCCATTTATCCTTTTAACTATTGTGTACAAAGAAAGGGCATAATAATGTAATTCGCTGCAGGAGAGGGTAGAAGCAGCATTGATCTTTTCCAACTTGGACCTCTTCTAAAACAGTCATCTCCAAGAGTGATGACAGTGTCTCTACAAGCTCTTTGTCTTTGAAATGCTGGAGTAGACTCTTGCTGCTTGAGCCACAAGAAATAAGACTATTTCATTCATTTGTCCACTTACACACTATGTTTGAGAGTTTTATTTCAGGTCAGATATGATAATTTATGGTGAAGTAAATTGACTCCAATTAATTCCACCCAAAGGCCCTTTTTCCTTGTATTGTGTGACAGAAAATGACATTTAACTGAAAGAGTGTATTTTCAGAGGTTAAGATAAATAGATGCATTCATCTGTGGCTGATGAATTTCATTATTCTGATGAAATTTATAAGAATAAAAGATTTATTCATAGCAACAACAAACCACAAGAATTCTGAAGCTATGAAACTTCAGTCAGTGTTAAAGCTCCATCTGTTTTTTTAAAAGATGCTGAGAATCCTGTCTCTGAAGGAAGACAAAGAACTAACCTAGGGCATCTTCCAAATAAATGTTCTCCATAAATCACACACCAGATTCAGAACTGATTTTTAACCAGATTTTTCCTTTCATTAATCTGTCCTAGATAACATTACTGCTGGGAATTGGTTTGGCGGCAGCATCAGTTTGATGCAGTTCTAGGAGAGAACAAAAACAGTGCTTAAATGGGTGGCATTCATTAGTGCGTTACCCTTGCCCTCCATGGCTGATGAATGGCAGGACTGGTGTAAATGGGTGAGGGGTGTAGCAAATACCTGTTAGTGACAAAGTGATGGGGTCTCTATAAGCCCCCCCCCAAAAAAAAGACAACAAAAAAGAATTTGCTGATGAAGGTGCTTCTAAGGAAAACCCTGTTTTATGTACTCACGGACCTTGTCTCTTAGAGTCTTCAACAGTGCCTGTGCTAAAGATCTTAAAATCTGAGCAGACTGATACATGAGGAGACAGTCTTTCAGAAGTCCTGCACCCAAGTCATTTAGGATTTTTTTTAAGTCAAAGAGTACCAGATCCCTACTGATCATGGAAGCTAAGCAGGGTCAGCCCTGGTTAGTACTAGGATGGGATACAGCCAACACATACCAGGTACTATAAGCTATACTTGTGCGCCTTCAAATCATTTCCAACTTATCCACAGGGTTTTCTTGTCAAGATTTGTTCAGAGGGGGTTTGTTTGTCTTTGCCTTCATCTGGAGTCTGAGAGAATGTGACTTGCTCAAGGTCACCCAGAAGGTTTCCATAGCCAGGTGGGGATTCAAACCCTGGCCTCCCACACTGGCTCTCAAGGCCAGTACTGTAGACTAATACAGAGGTAATTAAGGCATTGCCCTTATCCCATGACTGCTATATTTACTCAGGAGTCTTTAATGAGAGATTTCATTTATTCGGGTTTCTAGAAGACATTTGACAGTATCTGTTGGGTCACCCCATCTTTTTACACACTTGTCAGTACAGTAAAACAGAATTGTTGATTTTTTTTCAATAAAGCCTCCCTTCTGTATGCTTAATAACTTTATCTTCCATAATATTTCTGCTGCTTTATCCAAAACAGATGGTAAGCTAACCAGATTAGTACTTTCCAAAACCTTACCTTGGGCCACCTTCCAGCATTCTGCACAGGAGTTGCACAGGAACGTATTGATTATTTTAGTTAAATCTTAACAGTTAGGAAATGTTAGATCAAATTACAGAATGCACAAAAATATTACTTTAGTGGATCTTGTTTACCTTACTCAGACATGCAATGAGTATTTGAGATTGTGGTGAGACTCTTTGCACCAGATCCTATCTGATCTTTGAAGCTAAGCAGGGTCAGCCGTGGTTAATACTTGGATGGCATACCACCAATGAATACCAGGTGCTGTAAGCTATATTTCAGAGGAAGGAACTAGCAGAACTATCCCTGAGTATTCCTTGCCTAAGAAAACTCTATGAAATTAACAGGTTCACAATAAGTTGACAGGCAACTTGAAGGCATATACATGCACACGTAGACACCGAGCTGAAATGTTGTAGAAACTTTGCAGCCCTGTTTGAATCTGCTGGGGATGGGGAGCCCTGTTTCTGGGTGGAGAGAATGTGGGGAAGCTCTGACATCTGCTTCTCCACCTCAGTAATTTCTCCTAAATAAAGTAGTGATTTCATCAAATTTTAAACAAGAAAAAAGAAAAGAAAACATTGATAGAATTTGCAATACCCAAAAGTAACATTTCATGCAGTATAACTTACTGGCCTTCAAATTCCAAATAATTCTTTAAAAGATTATCCTATGTTGTCAGTCATAAAATTCTCAAGGCATGAAGGTCAGGGAGTTTTCGTTCTGTATTTAGCTATAGAAACTCTGGATAGTGTTGGCAGAGCCAGCCAATGTGCTCCTTTCCCATAGAAGAAGGCTTACAACAGGATGATGACAGATGAAAACTGTGGAGTCATGTCATCCTTGCATGGAGAAGAGGAGTTCTGCTGTCTCACAGAACTGTGGAATTTTCTTCTGTATCTGTCTACTGTTACTCTTATCTCAGAAGTTACTGTTTGACAGACATTTGCTATTCTTCCTTCCTTCAGCGCTGGCTTTTTAATTTCTGCTTTCTGCTTTTTCCCTTCCAATGCAAAGGGTGCTCCATTTCCACTGATCTCTTTAGAGATGAGAACTGATAATTTTCTTTTATGCAGGTTGTAATGAATTCTGTCATCACACAAAGAGATTGCTAATAAAATGAATCAAAGCAGCAGTGGAAATGAATAAGAAGCCTGCTTTTGAAATTAGATTTATATTCAAGTGACACATCATCAGTTGAAAATATTATGGGAGGGGGAAGATATGAAGGAAGGATATTTATAGCACAAGTTACCTAGTTTGTTCTTATACTAGTTGGCAGGCAACTGTGGTTAATTTTTTTTAATTGTATGTTAATGGAATGAGTTAACCTATCATCTATTTCCACCTTTGTTGATGTTTGGGGGGATCTCCATGGAAATATTGGTTCTGATGTCTTTTAAAAGAAGTTTTCCTATAGCTGTGAAGCAAATAGCAAAACATGTCCCCTCTGTAAAAATTCATGAGGAAAATCCTCTCACAATCACTACTTTGGAAAAGAAGGACAGAATCAACCTTAATTTGCTTCCAAGGCATTTGTTAAGTGATAGAAGTTTAGACATAGTCTCAGCATATCTGTCTGTGAGCCTAATGACATTGCATTCAAGTTCTACAGACTGTGTATTCAAGTAACGCAGAAGCCCACATACCATAGTTCCATGCATATTGCCCTCTGTTGCCAGAGATACAGTGGGCCCTCAGTATCTCCTGCGGTTTGGTTCTAGGATCTCCTGTGGATACCAAAATCCACTGATGTTCCAGTCCCATTATATAGATTGGTGTAGTAAAATAGCAGAATTCAGGATACAGAAGGCCGACTGTATTTCCTTTTGACACAGAGATCATATGCATAAGCCCCTTTTCCCAAAGCCATTTCTTGGATGTTGGAAAGGTGCAGAGGTCCCTACAAAAATACAGGATGTCCATATAGTCATCAAGAACTGTCTCCTTCCTCCTCTTGTGTTTGTATGATTACTGTACATCTGCATACCTTTTACCCTTTTTTTCTTCTACTGGGAAAGTTATTGCATTGTTGTTTAATCCCTTTGTTTTTGGATTCACAGTTGTTCCAAATCAGCAATTCAGGTAGCACCATTACAGTAATCTGGGTACTAATGTTATCTTTGTCTATATGTGGCCTTTGTAAAGATGTGGTATGTACATAGTCTACCTTATTAAAACCAGGTAGGATATCAGTAAATATAATGATTTGTAGAAGGCAAAAGTATAAAGAGTCAGCATGGTATAGTGGTTTCAGCATTAGACTATGACCCTGGAAACCAGAGCTAGATTTGCCACTTGGCAATGGAAACCCACTGGACAACTTTGGTCATGTCACACACTCTCAGCCCCAGAAAACCCTATGATAGGGTCATCTTAGAGTTGCCAAAAGCTGGAAAGCACACAACAGCAACAAAACACCAGAATTAGTAGATATATGATGTTGTGATATGATGAAAGGGATGCTGCTTTTTTGTACAATAGACAAAATGGCCCTTTCCTGGCCCCCCCTTTTTGATGGAAATATTTCTGTCTTTCTGAACTAAACTCATTTCTTTTCAGCCTTTCTATCCTTTAAGTAAATGTAAATAAATACATTATATAGTAAATAAATACATTATAAATATACTTTCAGGATCTGTGTGATTATGAACATGTTAGTTCATCAGTACTGGACAACTTATTTTACTTTGTTCAAGTTTTGGCTAAAATAATGTATAGCTAGCAGATTTCCAGAAAGAATATGGTTAATATATGGGGGTGGGGCACAAAATTCTCAGGTTACCTAACTGGAGAAGTAGAAACATTATGAAACAGCATTTTGCAAGTTTATCCAAAATTGTTATCCTCGTATTGTATTCATTAATGAAAAACTCACTCTCTGAATCTGCCTACTTTGTACTGAAGAGCTGATTAACACATAGAAGAAAAGTGCCATCACCTGTCAAAGCCATTATACAGCAGTTCATTTTTAGGGCTCTTCATAGTGATTGCAATACTTAATTTTCTGTTTGTATGGCAAACCAAGTTCAATTCAATATTCACTTTCTTTTATTGAATAAAAACTGGAAGAGAGAGGAAAGGGAGACCATTTGGAGTTCTAGTAGGAATCCACCAAGTATAACCTTAATGAAGCCTTTGTTGGATCATTAGAATGTTTGCCTTAAGAAAACATATCCAGACAGTCTTTTAAAGGAATTTTGGAGCCAGTCTGTTTATAAATGAGCATGGTACTTTAAAACAGATTAAGTACATTATTATTGCTCAAAGCAGTTAAATTCATTTTTAAGCCTACTGGAATGCATGTATTCAACAGTAGCTTTCCTTCATTTACTTAGACTGGCAAGGCCTATATCCATATTTAATCTAGGTATGAAAGAAGGTTCTTATAGAATGTTGGCACAGAGTCAGTGTCTCTCACAGGGAGAATAAATTTCTTGGCCTCACTTGGACATTAATCAGACCATAATTCTGGAAATAGTATTCAGTTAACAGATGCTCATTCTTAGTGCGAAATAAATATTTTAATCTGCTATGAACTATTGCTAGTAACAAATCCACAGCACCATAGTATACATCATGCACACTCAACACTTGAAAGCCAGATTAGTACCAGGTTTGCAAAATGCCCGCTAAGGATGTGGAGTCTAAATGTCTGTTTCTCAGATAGCTCTTAGGAATTGGTGACACTAGAAGAATCACTGTAATATATGTATTCATTTTCTAGTTAAGTTCAGGTTACCTGTGCATTGATATCTTCTATACACCTAAAGCAAAACTGTACATTGCTTTTGAATCTCACATTCCAGACTTCTTGCTCTATATGTTCTTTCTTGATATTCAGTCTGACAATGATTTGGATAGTTTCAGATATCTACTGTCCTGAAAGCCAAGTGCAGAGGTATTGAAAAATACATGTATGGTTAAAATGCAGTCACTGAGGTATGAAGTGTTGCTGTCTTCTTGCTTGATAAACTCTGATTTACATCAGATTAAAAAAAATCTCACTTGTTCTTGTGCTATTTGATACCTCATAGGTATGGATGTGTGGGGGTCGCATGGAAGACATCCCTTGTTCCCGTGTAGGCCATATCTACAGAAAATACGTCCCGTATAAGGTTCCGACAGGAGTCAGCTTAGCAAGGGTAAGAGTTGTATTTCGTTTTATATGTTCACTGAGTGCAAAAAGACTATCCTCAGCTTACATTGTGCTAAAAATAATCAGCTGTTAGTTTGGTAGGCCTGTTTTCTGTGCTGTTTACTTTCATTCCCACAGTATGGATCAGTTACTAAAGTAAAAGAATCTTCCTTTGACTGCCAAGGCTTCTGAAATTGGATTGACCCTCATGTAAGTCATGAAAGCCTGAAAATCCCCCAAAAACATATGCATAACTCATGGCATTGACAGTTAATCTGCATTTGCACAGCTAGAGGGGTTAAAAAAAAAGTATTAGTTTACAGGATGACTGAAAGGCCTTCCACTTTAGTGACAGTTGGTTGATGCTATGCAGAAATTCACGTTTTGCCTTTCATAGTAAATTTTTATGTTAAGAGTTGATTGCTTTTATTAAATGTCCATATTTTAAACATGGATAGATGCTCCCTCTGCTGGAAATACGCAGTAAGAGAAGAAAAACGACTGAATGGTTACTCTTCTTTCCCTCGTAGTCACAGTTGAGTGCCTGAATTATACATCCAGCTTTAAAATTAATTTCCTATAGATTAATTAGGTGTGTCATTGTTGTCATATGCCATCAAATTAGCTTCAATTTATGTCAACTCTGAGAATGAAAGACCTCCATTTAGGTTTGCCAAGTTTGTTTAGCCTTTTAAGATTTGCAGATTGTTGAATTTATTCTTTCTGAAGAGTAATATAGTATAAATTGGGATATACAGAGCCAGATGCTATGGTGGAATCCATTGTCCAGTGCTTGGTCCTTTCTGCTTGCCTCCATGTAAGGCAGCTAGTCATATGCATATTTGGTTGGGAGTTGTGCTGGTAATTGTGGTCTACAACACTTGACATGATTCCCACCCCTTTTAAATACTTGTTATTTTCTCAACTGGGACATGTGATTTTTTTTTTACAAGAAAGCTTGTTTTGAACTCAACAAAAATTAATAGAAAATATTTTATGGATGTAGTGACCCATGCTTTTCCATGTGCCATGCCTTCTCAAGAATTAACCATTTCTAAAGCAACAAAACACAACAATAAGGACATGGATTCTAGAGACAGTGGGATACAGTGCTGCTGGTGGAATGTACAGGTCCCAAATACATAAGTGAACATGAGTGAACATATGGGGAAAGAATGCTCAATCTGCTTAGCTATTTTATCTGATATGCAGAAAATGTAACATCAGAATTGAAATAGAAGCTGGTTTAGATTTTCTGTATAGAACTGAATCATGATTTTTGTGACAGAAGCTTAAATGTAGTTCCCATAAATTATACTTAGCCCTACTTCAGAGTATTCTTGATGAACAGCACAATCCAGGATTTTTGAAAAAGACAGGAGGGATAAGGGTGATGGAAAAAAAGACTCTGTGTAATGAGAAAAAAGTCTTGAGAAACAGCAAAGGTTATCTTTTGCAGCACTCTGGGCACATTCGAAGGTGGTTGACTGAGCCTTGCTTGTCTGTTCAGCAGCTAGAAGGAGATGGCACTGGGTACTGGGTACAAAAAATGTAGCCTGAGAAAATGGAGCACTTGTACACCAAATGTTTCACTGAATTCTTTGAAATTTCTGAGATTGTCCAGAATAGTAATGTGCTTGTAGAAGTAATGTTGACAATAGGTACTTTACTCTGAAATTGCAGATTTAAGAATTCCTTCATTTAATGCAAGGTAAGATAACAAATATTCTTCTTCGTGGTCTCTGTGCATCACACATTAGGAGCTTTCGCGCCTGCGCGGTAGCGTTCGGAAACTTCTAGAGCTCGTTCGCTTGGCGGGAACCCCTCCCCTACGCCGGTACTGCGCATGCTCCTCCCGCCGAGCAACGGTCTCCCCTCAGTTCTTTTTCATCCGCCATCGCGTACGGAAGGTTCTTTAGCTTGTTCCTCGCTATTCCCTCTGCTTGGCTATTTTCCTCACGGTTTTTCGACGATTTCGGACTGTTTCTTGACCTCTCTTTCGGACTTCCCTTCGGACTTGGTAAAAATTCGGACTCCTCCGCGTTTCTTCTAACTTCGTCGGTCGTCTTATGTCCGTGTTGTTTAAAAAGTGCGTCTCGTGTGGGCGTAAGGTCGCTCTTTCCGACGGCCATAAGGAGTGCCTCTTCTGCTTGGGCGAGACCCACAACACCCGGACTTGCCCAAGCTGCCGAGAGTTTACCGCCCAAACTCTCTGTAACAGGTCTTCGAGGCTCAAATCCTTCTGTTGGGAGCAGTCTTTGAAGGCAATTGAGCAGACTTCCCAACCCAAGATGGCCGACAAGAAGACGACCACACCATCGACGGTATCAGCGGCTGCCGTTCCGTCTACTTCATCGGCATCGGGCTCGGTGCCGGCTTCGAGAACGCCCATCGCAGCGTTACCGAGGATCCTGAAGCTGTCGGCGGCTGCCAAGTCAGCTAAAGGTTCCTCGACGACGAGGAAGGCTGAGGCTCCGGCCAAAGAGACGCCTCAGAAGAAACGCCCTGCTCCGGATGGAGACAAGGGAAAGGAGAAGGAGAAGGACAAGAAGAAGAAGAGGAAGGAGAAGAAATGCTCCCCGGCTGGGGACATCCATCCTCCCACTCCTCCTCCAACTCTTGAGCCTTCAAAAGGGCGAGGCGAGCCGGTCGATCTCTCGGACGATGAGATCGAAGATGCTCCCCAAGAGCACCCGGACTCGCCGGTGGAAGAACCTCCAACCCTGGTGGAGGAACAACAACACCGCCCTTCGAGCTGCCGCAGGTCGGCTGACCTGCAGCAGAGACCATCCCGGCAAGTCTCTGCTTCCCCGGAACGGCGCTCGATATCAGGCTAGATCTCGGTCACGCTCTTCGGAGCTGCCGCAAAGATCGCTGCCTCCTCGGGAGACACAAGAGGAAAAGCCTCACTCTTCTGCCTCCAGGTACACCTCGGCGTCCTACGTGGCCAGGTACGCCAGGGAATCTGAGTGGAGAGAGCGTCCAGCGTCCTACCGGTCACATTCTCCATCGTACCAGGATCGGTACCATCGTGACCCAAGGCACTGGGAAACCTTCCGGAGGTCCCGGTCACCTCAACGGCAACGTCGGTCCCGCTCACCAGAGAGAGAGGAACGTCGGTACCGCAGACACTGTAGCTGTTTGCCGGCCGACCACCGCCGCTCTCTCAGCCGCTCCCCCTCGCCTCATTACCACAGAGCGAGGGAGCCTTCACCTCGGTACCGTGCGGTATCGCCGCCGCCCAGGGTTACGTCTACAGCGACACGCCCCATGGAGACCATGGTGACCAAGCAGGCCATGGCCACGGCGGCCTGCCAAACAACACCTGTCACCACCAAGAAGGTGAAGTCAGTGGTCGCTGCGCCTAAACGGGACACCCCCCACGGTCCCCGTTTCTGTCACGGACAAGCCTAAAAAGGCTCAGTCGGTGGCCACGACAAAAGAGCCAGAGCGAGAGCGGCGAGAGGACTCACCCAGCTCCGAGTCCTATGACTCCAGCGCTGAGTCTGACGTCTCTGAAGCGGCCTCTCAGGAGTCCCCTCCTCTGGGATTCGGAAAACCGGTGCCCAATTCAGCTCCGGAGGACGTGCAACACTTCTCAGCGATGCTGCTTCGGATGGCCACTACACTTGGCCTCAAGATTGCGGACGCAGAGCCGGAAGACGACGACCCGGTCTTCTCGATGGTTGAAGGAAGGCAACCTGCCACCGCACCGTTGCCTCTCCTTCCTCGCAAAAAAAAAAAAGATTGGCCTTCACCCAGCCCCGCAGGCCTGCAGGCCCTCTGCTTTCCACCAGTCGTGGCGACATTCGTCGACCTCGTCCTTCCAGAGATCGGCCCAGTTAGGTCCCTCGAGGCCTCCGTCGGGGTCGTCTGCTTGACGCTCGTTCAGGCGACGCCCCACCTCGTCAAAGAAAACCTCCTCCAAGACAAAGTCCAGGTTTTGACCTGTTCAGCGGGCCGCCTCAACAACAACCTCTCTTCAGCCTTCCTCCAGCCCTCGGAGACCGACCGACCCTAGCTTGACATCTGTCGGAGTGGCAACACGTCACTACGGACTCTTGGGTCCTTTCCATCGTCCGTCTTGGCTACGCCATCGAGTTTCAAGATATTCCACCTCGAGGCGTCTACTACTCCACTCCGTCGAGCTCGGTCCTCCTGGAAGAGATCCAGTCCCTCCTCGAGAAACGGGCAATCGAACAGCTCGCGTTGAAAGCCAGCTCTCCCGGCTTCTTCTCCCGGTACTTCACGGTACCGAAGGCCGACGGTTCCCTTCGACCTATCCTGGACCTCAGAGGGGTGAACAACTACATCCGCCCCAAGAAGTTCAAGATGGTCACGCTACCGTTGGTCTTGCCTTTTCTCCATCGAGGGGACTGGTTTGCCTCCATCGATCTCCGAGACGCCTACTTCCACATCGTCATTCGCCCGCAGCACAGACAATACCTCCGCTTCGCAGTCGACAACATCTGCTACCAGTACAAGGTGCTGCCGTTCAGACTCTCGACTGCCCCCAGGGTCTTTACCAAATGCATGGCCCCGGTGGTATCATTCCTGCGGACGAAGGGCGCTTCCATCTTCCTGTACCTAGACGATTGGCTATTGGTGGCGTCCTGCAAACAAAGACTTTACCACGACGTCCACATGCCTTTAACACTCCTTACCCATCTCAGCTTACAGGTCAGCCCAAAGAAGTCTCACCTCGAACCGTCGAGGACGTTGGACTTCATCGGTGCCACTCTGGACTCCATGTCCGCCAGGGCGTACCTGCCAGAGACTCGGGCGCAGACCTTGATCCAAGCCGCCGTTCACACATACGCGGCGTCCACCTTGTCAGCGAGACGGATCCAGCAACTACTGGGCTACATGTCCTCGACAACAGCGGTCACGTATCTCTCAAGACTGAGGGCAAGACCTCTTCAACACTGGTTCGTCTGTATATTCGACCCCTTCGAGACGAACAGAGCATCGGACTGCAGCTGCCAGAGGAAGTCCGCACATCCCTCCTATGGTGGCACTCACGAGACAACCTCATGTCGGGGATGCCCTTCCAACAGCCAACACCAAAGGTGACGGTAACTACCGATGCCTCCCTCTACGGATGGGGTGCCCACTGCGGCGATCTCAAAGTCCGCGACAGATGGAGCGGCGACGAGACGGCTCTTCACATCAACGCCCTCGAGCTGCTGGCCATCTCTAAAGCACTGCGGGCGTTCCGCCACGTTGTCGCTAGGCGTACAGTCCTGATCCTGACAGACAACACCACTGCCGTCTGTTATGTCAACAGACAAGGAGGGACTCACTCCACAACTCTGCTGAACATCGCCCTCGAGCTGTGGGACTGGTGTGTTCGCCTTCAAGTACATCCGATGGCTGTTCACCTGGCCGGGCAGGAGAACACCACAGCAGACGCCCTCAGCAGGGACACCTCATCCCATCACGAATGGTCTCTCTCCAGAGAGGCGTTCAGACTGATTCGAGACCGCTGGGTCGAGCCATCGATCGACCTCTTCGCGACCAAGGAAAACGCGAAGTGCAGCCGATTCTGTTCGAGAGCAGGCCACGATCAAGCCTCCATCGGGGACGCCTTCCAGTTTCCGTGGACCGGAGAACTCCTGTACGCGTTCCCGCCGTTCCCGCTGCTCGGCCGGACGATATCGAAGATCCTCGCCGACCGGGCCAACGCGATCCTGGTAGCCCCGTACTGGCCGAGACAGCATTGGTTCACACCCCTGTTACGAGCCGCACGAGACGACCTCCTCCGGCTACCACCGACATCAGGCTTGCTCTCCCACTCCAGCAGCTGCATCCTCCATCCGGACCTGCCACGCCTGGCCCTCCATACCTGGAAGATATCGCACTAGACGATCCCGTGCTCGGTAACGTCCTCATCGCGGCCAGGAAAGAATCCACCCGTCCCAACTACCAATACAAGTGGCGACGTTTCCTGACCTTCGCTGAAGAGAGGCGTGAGCCGGTATCGCCCGCCAGGCTCTCCACCGTCCTCCACTTCCTCCTTCACCTCCGACAGCAGGGCCTGGCCTTTCCATCCCTGAGGGTGTACCTTTCCGCGATCATGGCATACCAACCGCCACGATCCTCGGCATCAGCCTTCTTCAGGGACGATACCGTCAAACGGTTCCTGAAGGGATTACAACATCTCTACCCACCGGTATCGCCACCGCTACCGCCGTGGTCCCTGTCGTTGGTGCTATCGCAGCTCACGAAGCCGCCCTTTGAACCTATGGTGACCTCGGATGACAGGCTGCTCACCTTAAAGACTGCTTTTCTTGTGGCTGTTACCTCAGCAAGACGAGCGGGTGAGATAACAGCCCTTTGAGTAGATGAGCCCTTTCTCGTCTTTCATCGAGACAAGGTGGTCCTCAGACCTGACATCTCGTTCCTGCCCAAGGTGGTGTCCAGCTTCCATCTCAACCAGGACATCATCCTCCCTGCCTTCTTCCCGGACCCGACGACACCGCTGGAGCGGTCCCTTCATTCCCTAGACGTGCATCGGGCCTTGGCCTTCTACAAGGATAGAGCTGCTCCCTTCCAACAGACCCCGCATCTCTTCGTTTGCTACGGTCGGCGTCGGAAGGGCCACAAGGTGTCTACCCAGCGCTTCTCCAAGTGGGTGGTACAGACTATTCAGCTGGCGTATGAGCTCGCGAGGAAGCCTCCGCCAGCCCTTCTTCGAGCCCACTCCACCAGAGCTGTGGCGACTTCTGCGGCCCTCCTGCGAGGAGTAGACCTGCACGAACTCTGCCGTGTGGCGACCTGGTCCCAGCCATCAACCTTCGTTCGCCACTACAGACTCGACTGCCGGTCGCGCAGAGATGCTTGGTTTGGACGTGAGGTGCTGGCTTCCGTACTCTAGAACCTGACCCGCCATCCAACCGGTAAGCTACACAGTCTCCTAATGTGTGAGGCACAGAGACCACGAAGAAGAAGAACAGGTTGCTTACCTGTAACTGTGGTTCTTCGAGTGGTCATCTGTGCCCTCACACATACCCACCCTTCCTTCCCCTCTTCTCAGGTCCCTGTAGGTTCTACGGCGGATGACAGAACTGAGGGGAGACCGTTGCTCGGCGGGAGGAGCATGCGCAGTACCGGTGTGGGGGAGGGGTTCCCGCCAAGCGAACGAGCTCTAGAAGTTTCCGAACGCTACCGCACAGGCGCGAAAGCTCCTGATGTGTGAGGGCACAGATGACCACTCGAAGAACTACAGTTACAGGTAAGCAACCTGTTCTTCTTGCTATATAGACAGAGGTGATTATTAAACATGCTGAAACTGCATAATGAGCCTCTCAGATTTCTAATAGAATCTGTTAACTAGATTGTTTAAATTTAAATCTTTTTAATAGAATGTAGCTATAATAAGAGCTGCCTCACAATAAGCTATTTTTGATGCATTTAGCAGAGTATTTTATCTTATTCAGAAGTGGTGTGGTAGGTGTACTTTGAATAAATAAACCCTTGGCCTTTACAGTTGATTCCCATATGGGAAAACCCACAGGTGTTTTTGAACCTCCACTAGGTCTCAGAGAATGTAATAATTGTGCTTGCAAATGACAAGCTAGATGATTCATAAAGGTCAAAGTTTTCTGTTCATTTATAATCCTGATGAGTGCTGGCAATTTCCTGTTACTTGTTTAATACTTAAAAAAAACATGATTGTATTCTGCTAATTTTTCAAAACATTTGTTTCTAAAAAAAATTTGACAAGAGAAAAAAGCTGATGGCATTGTGACAGCTAAACTTAGCATTCAACTGATTAACTTGAAGTATTATTGAGAATATGAGATACACACATTTCTATTAGGTATAATCTAAAACTAGTAACAATTTTACATGACATTCTTGAGTAACTTTCAGTTAAACATTAGAAGGAGCTTCCTGACAGAAAGCGCAGTTCAGCTATGGAACCAATTGACAAGAGATGTGGTGGTCTCCTCTGGGCATCTTCAAAAAGAGACTGGACAGATACCTGCTGGGAATGCTTTTAACTGGAGATCCTACACTGAGCAGGGGGCTGGATTTGAGAGCCACAAGTCCCCTTCCCAATTCTATGATTTTATCCAAATCATACTTCTCTTGTTCTTATGTATCACAAGTAGAGTAGTTTTACAACAATATGGTAATTTCACAACAAAGATGAGATTTTTAGAAATATTTTCTTGTGCACTTAATGCAAACTCTTCAGCTGATGAATATAATTGTTTTTTGCTTGTTTTTCTCTCAAAAATACTGGCACCAATGTAGAATTTGAAGCGTGTAGCTGAGGTATGGATGGATGAATATGCAGAGTACATTTACCAGAGAAGACCTGAATATCGGCATCTGTCTGCAGGGGATGTGGCTGCTCAGAAGGAACTGCGCAGTAATCTCAATTGCAAAAGCTTCAAGTGGTTTATGAATGAAGTTGCCTGGGACCTGAGAAAGTTCTACCCACCAGTGGAGCCTCCAGCAGCTGCTTGGGGAGAGGTTGGTTTATTCAAAGAATTAAATATATTAATTCAGATCAGGAAATCATATCTGGCCATGCTATGGCATACACATTGCATCTCTAACTACAGGATTTTCAGCTGATATATCTGTTCCTAGGCATAAGCAACACATTGCTGTACATGTGATCTCAATTACATTGGATGGTTCATAACTGCATACAGGAATTTTGATTGATCTGCATATATATAGCAGGAGATGTTACCTTGCAATATTGTATTGGCCCAGTTGCATTCACGTGACTTTTCTTTTTCCTAAAGAGAATAGGAAATGAGTAAGTTTCTAGATCTGGAGTAGACAACAGAACCTGCAGACTTTCTGTTTGGAGTTCTGGCTTATCCAGGAGAAAAGAAAATATTTGCACTAAGATTCATAATTATTATACAGCTCATAGGCAACTGATGATTTGAGGATAGGATGAGGTCCCTCTACCTGTACACTAATAGGGGTGTCACATTCCTCCTCTCTCCCCTAGGATTCAGGCAAGCACATGTACAGACAATACAAATGTTGTTGTGTGCCTTCAGGTCATTTCCAATTTATGGTGACCATCAGATAGACCTATCAAAGGGATTTCTTGAGGAGATTTGTTCAAGGGACAGTTGTCTTTACCTCCCTCTGAGGCTGAGAGAAGAGTATAATTTGCCTTAAGATCACCCAGTGGGTTTCCATGGCCAAGCAGAGACTCAGACTCTGGTCTCAGTCATATTCCAGCACTCAAACCACTACACCATGCTTGTATACAGATCAGCAGTGCCAGAGTGCCAGTGCAACCATCAGCTGAATCATATTAGGGATGTCATTTTTCACTCTCAAGGCACTCTCCCACCAACCCAAAAGGGGATAGTAACCCAGTTCTTTTGGTGTCTCCTCTTCTGGCATCTCATTTCTTCAGTATTCTTTCCTGTTAAATAAATCCACCTTGCCTTGTGTCTCACCCTTTGTGAGGTAGTGCTTCTGTTTCATTAGTTATCAATATGCCCAAAACATTATTGTAGAACTAACTTGTGTCTTAATCTTGTAGATCCGTAATGTAGGAACTGGTCTTTGTGCGGATACCAAACATGGAACCCTAGGTTCACCACTAAGGGTTGAAACTTGTGTGAAAAGCAGAGGAGAAGCAGCATGGAACAATGTCCAAGTAGGTATATTTCTTGGAATGAGCTAATCCTTAAAAAGTTTCCATGGGTACTTAGAGAAACAACTGTTTTACCAATGTTGACAATACAAAAATCCTACAGTGGCTTCATTCATGTAATCCTGATAAGAAGAATTTGCTGCCCAACCCATGAAGTGAAGAGACCACACAATGGAGCTTCGGTTAAACATGGGCAAATTTATTAATTAATACCTATTTAAACTTGAACTTGAGCTAATAGTGGCACAAGTATAACAGTCACACATATTTATTTCAAAGGATCTTCTGAAACAAGTGATGAAAGGTCATATTAGCAGATCTGCCACCAAATTTGGTAACTATTTGTATTGCATGGCATAGGACTGACTTGTCCAGTTGATATCAGAAAGAGATGACACTGGCCAGACAGTGATTCCATCCTCTGATGCATGGGATCCCATAAGTGACAGTTTGATTTTATCATATTGAGTGAAAGTGTTACTTTGAGTATGGCAATGAAAAGAAGACTGGATAAATGTACTGTTTGTTGGAACATACTACACAATTTTCTTCTTGAGTTTGAAAAAGTGAGGAACATCTGTATATCATTTTGTGTGCTTGGATAGTGGAAACGAAGGAAATGCTGTTTGAAATCCAGTTCCTTCATCACACTCTGGCAAAGAAGTCTGTGCAATTATTACATGTTAGCTTGTTTAAATTAACATGGATGTTTAAGTAATTTTTTTGCCAGATTCCTTCAAAAAGATATCTATTTCCCTTGCATTTTGTTACTGTTAACAGTGACAGCATGTAGCAGTTACTTCCATCCTTAATATTCCAGATAGTTTTGTCTTCTCATTAGTGAAGCAATGTGATACTAGTTTAATTGGAGAGATCTTTCTGTCTTCCAAATGAATGTAGGTATGTAGAGCTCAAACAGCACATTATACAATTGCTCTGGTTGCTGTGAATTTCTTGCTTTATTGCTTTATCTCATGTTTTTTCCTCTATATGTTAAATCTTTTGTCCCACAAAGGGATGGAGCTTTCGCTGCTGATCTAGGTCCTCCTTTCTTTTCCCTTTGTTTATTCAGCAGATTTAGATTCCTCTTTTTAAAACTACAGTCTTCAAGCCATTTTTGTAAACCTGGGCCAGGTGACCTCAGAACCAAATTCTGAAAACATGGCCCAAGCTAGGCAGCTAGCTCTACTCAAACAGAACCATCAGTGTTCTTTTCTCACAGGGCAAATGCTATTTCTTCTTTTTCATGGTTTCTTTGGCCACCAGCTAATTATTAATCATTTTTTCCTCACATCTATGTCATCAACTACAACTACAAATGGAAGAATTTTGTTGGTTTGTTTTAATTCTGTATTCGGATTAGACAGCATTTGGTGGTGTGCTGCTGAGTGCACTCTTTCCAAAGATCTTGGTTTCTTTGTGATTCTGTGCATCACAGTGTGGCCTTTGAAGATCTCCTTTCTGGACCATTCTAGAATTTGTGGATAATTTTTTGGCCTCACCATCAGTCCCACTACTCATGGCACCCATAGTACTGACCTTGGGTTAAAGGGCTATGGCATATTCCAATTTCAAAGATCCTTACACAGCTCTTTCACTGAGCAGGTCGTAGAATCATAGGGTTGGGAGGAGCCTCACGGGTCATCGTCCAATGCAGGATCCCTAGCAAATGCTTCCCCAATAGGTAGCTGTCCAGCCACTTTTTGAAGACATCCAGAGAAGGAGACCCAACCACCTTTCTAAGCAGTTGGTTCCATTGCAAAATCACTCTCACTGTGAAGAAGTTCCTTCTAGTGTTCAATTGAAATCTATTGTCCTATAACTTCAGACCTTTAGACCTTGTCCTACCCTCCAGAGCTGCCGCCTCCTCTCTGTGACAGACCTTGATGCATTTAAACAGTGTAATCATATCTTCTTTCAGTCTTCTGAATATGTCCAGCACCTTCAACCTTTCCTTATATGTTTTGTTCTCCATATCTCTTATTATCCTTGCTGGCCTTCTCTAAACTCACTCCAGCTTATCTATATCCTTCTTAAAATGAGATGACCAGAACTGAAGATGCTGAAGAAGATTATGGCTATGTGTTGCTCCTCAGTGGTACTTACCAGAAAAAAAAATACAAAGCAGCAGTAATAACCCTGTGAGTGCCAGAGTCACCAGCCTTGGCAGTACCAGTAACCACACTAACAACTGCCTTACTATCCATAGCAATAACACTTTGACACTGTCCCTATTTCCCATACCACAATCGTTGCTATCTTTGATATTGTTCCTGGACAAGCTGAAGCAAGTGTTGAACCTTGTCTGTTCCTAAAAGGTCCAGATCTGCTTCAGCAGGAAAGGTCTAACAAATGTGTATACAATTTCAGCACACATCAGCACCATACTGTGGTTAATCACCTTGTTTCCACTTGCTTTTTAAGTGGCACATTTAGAGGTCAGCATGACTTCACTATCCTTACACTGTTTCTCTTTCAATTATAAATCACCATGCCTGTGGGAATTCTTACCTGTCTCTGATGACTTGTGGTACTATAACTCTTAATTTGGTTGCACTGGAGATTGAGTTGATCACAATCATTAGTATTACCTGTTATCCCCATCACCTTGGGAAAAGAGTGCTGCCCACACAGTATGGGCTGGTATGGGCTCAAATAAATGTTGCAGCTGACTGACATACATTCTTGAGAGAATGCCAGAAGTGGATCTGTTCAATCCATCTCACAATTGTAAGTGCATTGGTTTTTGCAGTAGGGTAGAAGTGGACCGCAGGTACCTCAGAGATATCTTTCTGTATTTGTGGACAGGACTTCTGTTTTATGTTTTTCCTCCAATCTTACTGATAAAGAGAGTAGCACTAGAGGTGGGAAACAGCAATATGAATTGCATCCTGTTGCCTTTCCAGCTGCAATTTGCAACCAACCTGAGGCCACAGAGGGCATATCTTTGACTATTGGATGTGCTAGACTTCCTGACTTGGTATACAATATGTGTGTCACCTTTGACCTGTAGTGGCTTTGGTTTTCATCATGACAGATACACCACTGGACATACTACCTTTCCTATAAGTTGTTAGGAAACTCTTTACTGAATTATCCTATGTAGCCTGCAGATAGCATTAGATTAGAACTCCCATCATCCCTACCAACATAGCCAATGATAAGGGATAATGGGAGTTGTATTCCAACAACATATAGAGGACCACAAGTTGCAAACTCCAGTATAACCTTAACCACTTTTTTATCCAGTTACCTGCCTGTTGCAGACTGTGTTTCATTTTCTGATTTCTGTGTGGATTGTGTCTTTTTCCTGAAAAGGTAGTTAGTTTCAACTGAAGGAATTTCTGAGTCTTGTCCCTCTACAGCTAAGAGATTCAGGAAGGGCTTTCATTAGGTAAGTCCCTGATTCTAGCATGAAATCTGTCAGTAGTCCTTGGCAGTCTTATCCTGTCTGCTTGGGTTCTTGCTTTTTGCAGTGGCCAGCTTCTGATCCTAAGGGTTCCATTCTTGGTAGTAATGGCATGTATGCACCTTTCAAGTGAACTCAGTACTTTAGGGGTTGACTCCTTATATCTGGGTCTCCATAGAAATAAGATGTTTTTGCACTTGAATGTTGCCTTCCTGCCCATTGCTGTTATCTGCTTTTTAACTAAACTGGGGATCATTTTATCTGTGTTTATCCCAAGTCCACCATAGTGGGATTACATTTCAGTTACTAGATAGCTGCAAAGTTATCTGTTTTTATCTAAACCGAATGTCATCATATTGCAAGAACCAGAACCTTTCTGCTGGTTACAGCAGTTCATGGAAGGGCCTGAGGTCATTGTACTTTGGCCATATCATGAGAAGACATGGCTCACTAGAAAAGACAGTAATGCTTTGTAAAGTAGAAGGCAATAGTAAAAGAGATGGATAGACTCAGTCAAAGAAGACACATCCCTGAGTCTGCAAGACCTGAGCAGGGTGGTTGATGATAGGGTGACTTGAGAAGTCTCTTATTCATAGGATTGCCTTGACAGCAGTTAACAACAGCTGCTTCATAGGCAATGTCTATCCACCTACGTAGCTGCCACAGTGAAGTTCTGCTATAGCATTTCCTGCCAACAGATATTGTTCAGAGACACTACTAGAGCAATTGTTTCTTTCACTGGCTTTTTCCTGTCCTCTTTCTAACCTTTGTCCTATTGCTGTGGGGTCGCAGCAGATCTACTGCCTCCTTTACAGAGGAGGAGGACAGATGCTTAACTGTAACTAGCTCTTTGTGTATTCATGTAATCCAACCTCCATTTTTTGCTGTCAAGCCTTAGCCTGTTTTTTGATCTCTGGAATTTAAGTTTGAAGCCTGGGTCCATGCCCTTTCAACATGTACAGTTGCTGGTGAAGGTGGGCAGGTATACTTCCAAAAGTTATCTCAACCCAGGAGAGCTTACAGCAGGCATAGAACCCACATATAAGAATGAACAAGTGGCCATTCACACAACCATACTTAACAAGTAAGCAACCTGTTTTGTCTGCCAACATCTTACCAGGGTTTAAATTAATGCACAGAAACCCAGATGAAACTACTACCATTGTCTGAAAATAACTAGAAACTGCTTTTGGATACTGGCTTGATTTCTTGCCTGTCAATTGTTCTTCACACTGAGTAACTATCTGAATGGCTTTATGATTTTATCCTCACAATTTTTTTGAGGGTTTGCTGTTTGCCCTGGCAGGTATTCACATTCAGCTGGCGAGAAGACATTCGCCCAGGTGACCCCCAGCACACAAAGAAATTCTGCTTTGATGCCATTTCCCATAACAGTCCAGTGACCCTCTATGATTGTCATGGAATGAAAGGAAATCAGCTGTGGAAGTACAGAAAGGTGAGTGTGTATGATTATTGTCACCTCTAGAATAACATGACTTTTAATGTAATTTTTGTTTATGTGGCTGCAGCAGGAGGACACTGCTTTGTTAAAGTTCTTGAGTGCGTATATTATTTTTAACTATGAATAAACAGAGCACAGGCACATTTTTTACAGAGATAGCAAAAGTAATTTGTTTGCCTTAAAGGTGCCATGAGAAGCTGTCGTCAGCTGTTTCACAAAAGACAATAATACCTATCTTGCTATTTTTATACCACAGTTCTGCAAAGAAATTGTTATCTGTTTACTGTTTGGAATTGATTCCTTTTTTCTGCACACAGCCTCACATGTACACTCCACCACAGAGGTATGGGATAGTGTTTGCACATAAGGCAAAAAAAATTAAAGTGAGATTATGTTTCCCAATCCAAAGGTATGGGAAGTTGTTTAGATGGTAGTCAAAAATATTAAAAAATCAAGACTATTTCATAATAGCCAAATAGTCCGTAGGCAGTTGGTTCAAAATACCTTTTCCTGGCATCTCAAGGACTAAGTCTAATCATCAAGTCCTACTTAATAACATCAGTGAGTTTAAAATTTGATATCACTCCCAATATTCTTACAAATACCAGAAGACATACACAGAATAGTTGAGATATGATTCATTTAGCTAAAATTTTTAAAAAATGTGTTCAAACCAGGTAACAAAAACCATAAACGACACATGCTGTCAAAACTGCTATTAAGGCTAAGTAATGAAATATTGTTTACCTTGAAGACATTTTACAATTACCTGGATGCATTCTGCAGTGTAGTAAATTGTTTCCCTAATTCTCATTCTCAGGACAAGACCCTTTACCATCCAGTAAGTGGCAGCTGCATGGACTGTAATGAAAGTGACAGAAAAATCTTCATGAACACATGCAATCCATCATCTCCTACTCAACAGTGGATATTTGAACACACAAATTCAACTGTCTTGGAAAACTTTAACAAAAACCTCGATCTTTAAAGACTGTTTATATATATATATATGTGCGTGCGTGTATGTGTGTGTATATATATATATATTACAGCTATAGTTTTTACAGGAGAGATGACAAATTTTGTAAAAGAGTAATTTTTTAAAAAAAATAAGGTAAAAGGGAGAATCTCAGGAGAGGGTGTGACTATCAGGCCAGTCTTTACTTTGATGATGCTGCATTGTTATCTTTTTGGGTAAACAAATCTCATTTAGAAATTCACATTCTCTATCATGCTATAAGTTTTGAAGCCTTATTCTTTAAGGCAGGATAGCATCCTTTCAGAACGTTAAGTTTCTTAGCTATTAAGGTCACATTTCAAGCTAGCACTTTTCTTTCATGAGGGGATGTGCAACTATCATGAATTCTGCAAGACATTCTATCTAAGCCAAGTTTATGGATTTATAGTGCAAGGAAGGGTGAGAAGTGTTGTGACACATCACCAGCTTATATGGCTAGGGGCAACACTGTCACTTCCCCTTGCTTTGGCGATATTAAATTGTTTCTTTTCTCTTTGTGGAACACAAAGCAAATGATAAGTACGTGTAAGTACTCTGCCTTGAATTAACTGTCTGTAACTTCTGATGATCAAGATATAGATCCTTTCTCCATTAAGCTCCTTGTCTCTCTGTTGTAGGGATCTTTTTCCATTAACATTTCTTTTTTTCTTTTCTTCCTGCAGTCTCTTAAAATGTCTGACTACACTTTTACAATTCCTTTTCTGTAGTCTGAATATAAAGGATAACATCCAACATCAGGAGTGGGGGTTCCCTGCAACTGCATCTAAACATCCAAAGTTCCTGGTCCAGCCCTCTTGGGTCACAGATGGTTACATTCCCTTTCCCATGACACCATCATTTGATGGTTTCCCAGGCACTGAACAGGTTCTTTTCCAATTCTAAAAGGTTAATATGTTCCCCCTGAGGCTCAGCTACTAGCAGTAAGAACTTTTAAAATAAGACATGCTGTTATTTTTGGTCCCATCTTACTGCCTTTGACCACCAAAATGTGCCCAAGAGCTTCTCTGGCATTGAATTTGACCCTCTAGTTCAAAGAAGGAGTCCCTTCCTTGTCCTAAATCTTGCAGTGTAGTGAGGAGTGACATCAAGATGCAAAGAGAAGGGAGAATCTGTGCAGCCAGTGTTGTGCATTCTACAATCAGATGCAGCTGGAAGTAACCAAACATTTCAAATCTGTTGAATTTTGTATAATTTGAAAATGCATATTTCAGAATCATATATTATTGTAAGCTTCTTTCAGAACAAGCAGTGCCTGTCCAGAGAACAGAAGAGAATTTAAAAGAATACTTTCTGTTCATCAATTTGAATAAATGAAACACAATTCCTACCTTCTATGGTAAGCAAGGTTGCTTATTAAACTGAGGTAGAATACCAAAACTTGCAGCTTTTCTGTCACTAGGTGTCACCTCCATATTCATCAATGACAGCTTCAGTTTGACCCCCCCCCAATAAAAAATATTCCCTACTTAACAAATAATGACTTCTGGTTAAATTTAA
This sequence comes from Ctenosaura bakeri, assembly GCA_948474755.1. Lineage (NCBI taxonomy): Eukaryota > Metazoa > Chordata > Lepidosauria > Squamata > Iguanidae > Ctenosaura > Ctenosaura bakeri. The sequence goes on along the minus strand of CAOLHI010004640.1, from coordinate 53,491 downwards.
ATGTTAGAAGGTTTGATGAAGGAGTTTATCTTATACACTAATCCTGTACACATATATAATCCCAATTTAGGTCTCTGTCAAAGTAGATAATTTAATACAATTGGTAGTCAAACAGCAGAACTTTCTTCTGTTGTGAGGAAGTACAGTTTCAGATCCGTGTACCATGCTGTCAATTTATAAGAAACTAAAAGAGAGTTTTTATAATAGTGAGACTGCAGTATTGAAATACAGGGCCATTTTATGGTATAACATCCCAGGGCATTTCACAACAGAGTTATTCTTCTATCAAAGCATCCCTTTGATGTTGGAGTTTAGGACCTGAACCTGACCTATTGCAAATAGCAGCAAGTTCACTGTACTTGGTGGGGGCCTTTCACACTACACAGTTAGAGCACTGGGATTCCACTTTAATTGCCATGGCAACATCTTTTTGACTCATGGGAGAGGCATTTAGAATTCTCAGACAGAGTGTTCCTCTGGTGCCACACCAGACTACAAATCCCAGAATTCCATAGGATAAAGCCAGAGTCATAGTGCTATAACTGTAATGAGAAAAAGGCCCTGTATCTGCAAATGGTGACTGACTTTATCCCATTGCATTCAGTTGTATAGTGCATCTGAAACATTGCTTTATTTTTTCTTACTAACACTGGTTAGGCAAATCGGCTGTCTCCCGAATAACTTTCATTCACAGGGATCAAAGTCTTTGGCTCTCATATGCCAAAAGACAACAAATCAAATTCTCAGTGATATCAGGCCAATGTTGATGAGATGTCTATGAGAACCCTGCAGGATATAACTTCGGTACTCTTTCACTTGGGTCCTCCAGCAACAGGTATTCAGAGACATGCTGCCTCTGACCACAGAAGTAATATGCAGCCAGCATCACTAGTGAGCATTGGTAAACTTATCCTCCATGGTTTTATTTAATCCTCTTTTAAAGCCATACAAAGCTGGTGGGCATCACCACATCACATGCTATCAGATTCGATTGTTTAACTAAACACTAGTGAAGTACTGCTGCTTTTTGCCTGTCCTGAATCAGTCATGTAGATGGCTCCCAGCCACACCTAGAGCTACATATGTAATGTTGCAGAATTCTGCAGGTTATACTACTTTGACTGAGTTGCTATACAGACAATGAAAACTATTCAAGAAAAAATATAGTACCACATGTTTCAGAGTGTAGGCCTTCTTGCATGATTTCCATTTCAAATAACTGACTTGATCATTTTAAAAAATTAGTGACAACGTTTTTTATCTTTTTTCCATTTGGCTTTTTAGATGGTCTCCTCTGTTCTAGGTTAGCTAAAGATTTACCCAGTACCATTGATTGTTTATTTTTGCTGTATTTAGTAAGTTGGTCTAACAGATTAGTTGCAGAAACTAATTGTTTGATATTCCTTCCTTAGGGGGATGGCTACTTAAACTATTCTTTATCATTGATTTTGGTTCCTTCTACCCCCATATTTTTGAGCATTTAAGGCTGAAAACTGTGCCTACTTTTAACTGGAAGGAAGTCCCATCAGATTAAGTTCTGAGTACATGCATATAGGATTGTTCTATAAGAGATCACCCGTCCTTCTTGGCAACTTTAGCAATGCTACTGCATCATTACATTTTCTTGACAACTAAACTTGCCATTTTTTTCAACTCAGGATTAAATTTGTTTTTAAATATGTAACTAGTAATAGACAATTTCCTGTGGCTTTTAAAATCTGGGTTATTTTTAGAGCTTTCCAAGCGATAAGACAGGCTGGTCAATTACCCAGTGCTATTTCTTTTCTTTGTACGCAGGTGCTCTTTTGCCTCTTCCACTTCTACCTCACTAGTCTTTCAGTGGTTATTAAATAACTTCTTGGTGCACTCAGAAGCTCAGTTCATCCTCAGGTTTATTTTTCTGTTCAACGATGAGAAATGCTTCAGGCGCATGCAGAGATTTTTCACTGAACAAAATTGAGAACTTTCTCAGATGTGAAGGCTTCCTTGTGCATGTTAAGATTGCTGACCAGGGTCTCTGCCTTTTGCTAATTCTTTCAGTACTTGATGTTTGTAAACAGTTCTTTTCCCCACCCCATCTTAAGTAGATTTTTTTCATTTGCTTCTTCACAAATATATGGATAAGCTGATAACCCTACTCTTGATTTTTTTTAAAAATGTGAAATAAGCACTGAAAAGTTAGCCATCTTAAGTTAAGGCATGTAGAAAGTATTGCTGCTTGCAGTGAATGGGCTACTAACCAGCTGGGATCAAAATAATGGCCTTTTTTTTCCCTCCATAGCAAGGTAATTACAGATCCTTCTAGTTACTTAACATGGTTTCTTGTTATTTCCAAGAGCTGATTCCATCATTTTCTTCCATGAAACATCACAGAGAAGTAACCAGTGAAAGATCACATAGAAGTATAGAATGTGTGTAAATCTTACAGGAAATGTCCACAAGCTGGATTCTGATCTTCTGCCCCACAGATCTGTCATTGAACAAAACTGTGGTGGAAATCATTGTTAAAAGTGCCCCTACTAATTGTTTCTGGTGTTTAGTCAAATTTATTATTACAGCTTCTTTCCTAATCTTTTTAGAGTGCAGTTAACCAGAACATACTGTATTGTACCCACACCCAACTTACATTTGTCTCTTTTCTTTTACTGTTAGGTCACTGAGTTAGTGATTTTCACTACCTAAGATTTATGTTGGAGTTTAGGGAAAATTTTCAGTGAAGTAGGATTCCCCCCCCCCAATAATTTGAAGAAAAAGGAAAAACATCACTAGAGAGAGTTAGGCAGTTTTTCTCTATGATCTTCTTAGTAGAACAGAAATAATGTCAGCTCTTGTATGGCTTAGAATTTCAAATAATCTTGCCCATTTGGAATCCATTAAGTAACTAGAGGGATTTTGCCAAACCATGCTCAGGTTTCAATTGCCCAGTTTCCCCCATAAGTTCCTACTGCCAAACATTACTCTTTCCACTTTTTAACCCTCACATAGGGAACAGAAAATATGTGTGGCAGAAAATTCAGTATAGTTGTGTCTTCTATATGGAATCTAGACTTGGAGAGATGCGTGCTATGTAGATTACAAGCTGTTGGAATCAAGAATTCCTTCAGTGATGTGACTGTTGCATAACACCAAATACGAAAATAATAACAGTTATCCTGCACCTGTCATTTTGGCTTATTTTTTTCAAGACACAGCTAAGTAATAATACTTTTCATAAAATGCCCTAGCATTGTGCATTTTTACAACTGTTTTGTAAGGTAGGTCAATATTAGCGCCATGTTGAGACTGAGTTGACAGACAGTAGCTTTTTGCAGACTAAATAGCAAGTTCCTGATTGACTTTGAGATTCTAAGTAGAGACTTCTCAGCTTGCATTGTTAGCCAGTTCTCTATACTGGCTGCTGCTAAACCTCTGCAATGTGGCAATATTGGTTCAAGATAACTTTTAATCACAAATAGAGTAGGCCCATTGAACTAATTGGAACCTGTTAAGTAAATACATGGCAGGGGGTTGGACTGGATGGCCCCTGGGGTCTCTTCCAACTCTACATTTCTATGATTCTATGATTCTATAAATTAAATCCAATAAATGGGTCTACAGTAGTTGGGACTAACAACTGGATTTCGACTGTTGTCTGCACTCCACTGGAACCAAATACAATGTTAAAAGCCAAATATTAAAAGGACCACAAAAATTCTGGTCTTTAAGTGCTTCTTCTCTGCAGCAATATATTTTAAAATGATAACCTTTCCTACTAATATGTCTGAATGGTGTTCCTTAAGCTCACTGCATTAATGATGCATTGTTAGAGTGGGCCACCTGCTGGTTGAAAAGGAAAAAATCCATTTTATCATTCTGTCTGTCACTCTACTTATAATCATAACAGCCAAAATCTGAATCTCTAAACAAAAGATTTGCAGACATATCAGTGTTCCTCCTGAGAGGGCCATCAGTTAACATTTTGCCTCCAAGTTTTTAGGATTTAAAACAAAAATTCATAGTCATTCTGTTTGACTTGGCAGCTTTGTTGTGCTGTAGCTGGATGTTTAGAGAGTAGGCGTTTGTATAGTGTTTAATTGTGCATCAGTTGCTATTGTCTTTCCAATCAGGCCCATTTCATGCATTTGATCTTCAGTATGATTGCTGCTTGAAGAGAGTTCCTTAAGGCAACAAGTTTGTGCAAAGTGGCTGCCTGCATCAGTGCAACAATTCAAGCATGACATCTCAATACATCATTTTGAATGTCTGCAGAGGTGTGACTGAAACGTCTCAATTGGAGTGTTTCTGTTCTTAGCAGTAATATGGTCTGGATCATTGGAAGCTATCTAAATACCTTAGCTGCAGGGAATTTTTCTAACAGCTTTAGAAAACTCTTGCATGCAAGCATATCACTCTGTGGTATAATGGAAAATAATCCATTTCATTAGCCTCAAACTTCACAGCATCATTAAAATAAGGAAGTGCCTTTTAAAATGCAAATGTACAGCAGATGCCTAAACTTGAAAAATTCCTAGTGCCTTGCTGGACAAGAATGGGTAGGGTGTGGGATGTACAAGAAGTCATTCCAGTGTATAATTATTATTAGGAGGGGGAATGTGTTGTGTTTAAATATCCAATTTCAAGCTTACATTATAAGATGGAAAAACTTTGGTCTTGATTTAGAAAACAAAGAAATTTGGAAGTCCCTAATTTTTTATTTCATTAATTAAAAAAAATAATGGGAGAAAGAATCTAAAGACATAGAGTGAGGATTTATCCTGTAAAAACTTCCTGAGTCATTATTGTTAGCACACAAACATATAAAGGGCCTAAATCCTATTGCTGGTCTTGACCAGAGTAGACACACTGAATCAGTTATATTTACCTGTGTGTTGAATCACTATTTAACGATTAAGTGGGTTTACTGTATTTGTGATTTACCAGCAGGGTGCCAGCCCATGTTAGGCACACAGTGCTCTACACTATTATAATTTACAAGGTATATCAAAGCAGAGTTAACAGGATAATTTCCATAAAGCATATGGGCCATTAAACATATTTGTTAATATGAAGTCAGACATAAGAGAAAAGGAGTATGAAAAGGTTTTTTCACCCTCAAATATGCTTGAGTATCTTCTCACAGTCATATTAGATTCATTCAATTGAACAAAGAGCTAGAGGCTTCAGGAAACCTAAACAGCAGTAGGAGTGACACATGATCTGTTAAGTAGCTGCTTACTAGTTGCATTAGTACATTCTATGAATATATTGCTCCTTTAGGCTTTAGTAATGACATGGCTTTACTGTTGCAAGGCTCAATGGGCCATATAAAAAGACATCTTTTCACCACCCTAACAAATTCAGTAATTTGATGATTTCATTTTTCTTATGGAGCTATGATATAAGACTATGCACAACAGTGAAAGATCAGATGCCATACAGAAGCTAGATTTATGATTTACTTCTAGGACTCACTGAGTGCTGAAAGTAATACAAGTACTGTGCATTTGAGAAAGTCTAAACTAATATACAAAGTCTAGAATTAATAATAGAGTCGTGGTAATTTCATGAAAGGTAGCAGCATGAAGAACTGAACTATCCTGGCTTACTTGCAGTATAAGTTGATCCTGTGGTTGCTAACTTAGGTCCCATTGCTTTCAATTAAACTTCATCTTGAGTGTGTGTAGAATTGCAGCATTCGCTGCTCAAATGCCCAGCCATCCTGTCTACCATTGAAGTACATGGCTCCTTAACATGCTATAATGGATTTCCTACCAATTTTACTTTGGAGAAGGTTGCAATGAGTAAACTTTTAGAAGTAGTTGATACCACCTGCACAGATGTGCCCTTTGACTTTACAGATGCTTTGTAGGTAACCAAGGCCCAAATTAAATATCAGACTCATGCAGGAGCAGTGAGTTTTAAGAGCAAAAAGCATGTGAGGGTGGGAAGTGTGGAACCTGTCCAACACCTGTTATTTGCCGCCCTCTGCTCCCCAGACATTTACCCCCACCCCCAGCCTCACTTTTAGTTGGCATAGGATATGATGTCAGTAGCCAGACTGTGAAGAGATACTGTAGGCAAGGTGAGGGTGGACCACCTTTCAACAAGATGCCCTTTTTACTCATAAAAGTGTACACACTTGCCTTATTTATGATTTGGTAGTGTGGCTCAGGATTCTTAAAAATTATAGGTGTGACTAACCATTTCCCTGTCACGTAGCATCTTAAAGATTATATATTAAACAAGATAAGCATTTAGATTAAAACATTGCATAATTCTTGACCCATAACTAGTGGCTGTTAGAGCTATATATTGTTTCAAACTCTCCTAATGCCAGAGATTTTAATAGATGGGAGGAGTGTAATTTGATTCATCTGGAACCATGCAAATACATTAAATTATCACTAACAAATAGGAATTGTTGTTATCCCAAATAAACAAAATTATATGAATTAAGCTCATGACATTGCATTGAATGTAACTAAGCTAAAATGTTAACTCTTCTGACAATAGTATCAAGTGGTCAAATATAATTTAAGGAGCAAGTGAGAAAAATACATAAAGAGGCAGTCTTTAAGGACTCTTTGTTTGACCCCTTGTAATGCATGCTTAACAATTTCTTTGAAATTGGATGTTGCCGCATAAACTGGTGTATTTATTTTGTGCATCTTGGGACGATGTCCTGTTGTGATGGGGGAAGTAAAAGAAGTCTAGCACTTTAATGTAGTATCATTGATGAATTGGAAATTGTTTGGATGTAAGGTGTAGTGTTTCTAAGAACTGGATGGACTTTCTTTTATAATATATTTAAAATAAATTTTTATTGTGTCTTTTTCTGACAATATGTAGAAATGGCCTGTTTTGTAAAAGATGGGACTTTTTTATGAATGAGAGAAAATGGAGTATGCTTTCAATCATTTTGCTTTCCAGACTAACTCCTAGATCAGTCATAAATCTCTGTCTGCTCCAGACATTAGCCTGTTGTTTTATCACTTTTTTGTAAATACTTTTTCAAATATTCATTACTTCCATGAAAATGGAAAATTTTAAAGAGCTGGAAACTGTCATTTTGGCATCACAAATCGTGCCGCCTTATTATATCAAGAAATCACAAAGCACAGGAGAGCTTTGTGCAAAATTTTCAGCCTATCAAATGTTCTTTTGTTTCTTCTAAACCAGGATGAGGAAGGCGTAATTATAATGTTGTGAGTGGAGGGCATGGCCCTCCAAGGCCTCATGGAAGCCAGGTGTCACTCCTTGGAACACTATCAGTTGCCCACCTCTGTCCTAAACCAGATTTACACTTTCCCAGAAGGATGTTGGGTGAAAGATCTTGGCAGTACATGCAAGATTTGAGAAAAATATTTTACTGTTTCTCACACCAAACTTGCCACCATCTTGCTGCACAACTTCACATATGTTTGCATATTTCCCCTATAAATTTTCTTCATTGCTTATATAGCTGATGGATTAAAATGGAAAATCAAAATATTCCCCTGCTAAATTATGATCACATACTTTCTCTTGTGATCTATGATTTGCAAACAGATGAATTAATAACTGTAATAAAACAAGACCTGAGATAAAATTATCATAGGAGGCTCAGAGACGAGCAGAAGCAATGAGCTGTTTGTAAGACAAAAGGGAAGCTCTGGGGCCAAGAGGCTACGGTTGAAATGGAATCACCAAATCTATACCCTGAGGTCTCCTGTGTCTTCAGGAGTTAGGAGGATTCTACTTTGGAACTGCTGTCAAAGGCAAAAGAGGAGCAGTTTCCAGATTTGCCCTCTGAGCAGCCCCCTGTGCCCTTAAGCACCCAAAACACATGACCAATTGCCACTGGTATCATGGTAAGTTTTGGACGTAGCCCTCAACAGGACTGTCTCTCCAGTCACACACCCACAGAGAGTCCAAAAAAATGAAGGTGGATGTTTTGAACTAAAACAGTTTCTAGTAGTTTGCATCTCAATTTCTAGCACACTTTTGTAAAGTCACCCCCTAAATGCGACAATGGGTAGCTCAACAACACGAGCCAGTGTAGTGTAGTGGTTTGAGCGTTGAACTATGACACTGGAGATCAGGGTTTGATTCCTCACTTGGCCATGGAAACCCATTGGGTGACCTTGAGTGTGCCCCAGAAAAACCTGTGATAGATTCATCTTAGTGTTGCCATAAGCAGCAAGCTCAACAACACAACATTGCTGGTAAAAACCATTTTTCTCCAGTTACTGTGTGAATTACAGCTAAACTCAATGGGAACAGAGTAGGCTGCAGTGTAAGACTGGCAGAGGATGTCATAGCCCCGGCAATCAAAAATTCCTGGGACCTCAACTTTGTGAACTCTGGATCTACCACACCATTGCTAGATGCAATGAAGTACAGGTATACCTCAGCTAATGAAGTAGATGTGTTCCTCGGCATTCCTCCTCTAACAGAAAAGTCAATGCCAGTGGCTAAAATAACAAGGAAAGGGTAGAGTTCTACATCACACACAAAAAAAGCAGTTCAATAGGTTTCTGTAAACTTTTTGCCCCAAATTGACAATATGAACTGTGTGAAATGAAGCAACCACGTCAGGTAAGTAAGCAAACAAGAAGATTTTGAATTTTCTAGAGACCACTTGAAAGCTTCTTCTGAAATGTTTCAAGGAATAGTCTTTTTCTTTTCCTCTGATTTCCACTTTCAAAACTTTTAGATCTCTCCTTTTTTAACATGCTGGTGAAGTTGATGAGACAGGCTTATCTGCTTTCCTCTTTTCTCTCTCCCTCTTTTTTTCTTTTGGTATTCAACCATGCTCAGCGGGGGACTCTGGAAGTAGTGGTTCTTTACCTTGCCTGTTGCAGGCAAGCATATACACCTACAGCAAGATAGGTAGACCAGAATTTCATCCTTTCCCACCTTAAGCTTTATTGTATTGTTTACTGCAGATGCACTGCTGCAACCCAACACTGAAGGTTTCTGTTTTTCCCAGTGCCAATACTGCTAAATATGTCCAGCAACAGAGGACAATAAAGAAAAGGGGAGGCTGAGTGGGTGTAAAAAGATTTTATAATAAGTTCTTTTTCAGAAGTTTTAACACAGGTCTGGCTATACTATTATGGAAAAATACCCAGTGAAATTCTCTTTCTGTACAATTCAATAGTACAGCATTCTCCTGACTTGAACGTGGACACCCAACAGACAAAAGATAATGAGGAAGGTTTCACTAACTCGTTAACTAACACATTCGAACTGGTGTGGAAGTCACTCAGTTACATGCTACCATACAATAACTATTACTTTGCAAAGTACACACAGTATGCCACCTTTGTTCCAGGAAGCTGAACAAACTGTCATTAAAATGAGCAAGTTTATAAAAACAAATATCAGAAAAAGACAGTGATATAGCAGAATAAAAGTACAGCATTATTGTTGTGTAATATAACTAAAAAGTGGCAAATAATTCATGCCACAAGAAAACCAGTGTCACAAGCCCCCTCCCCACTGTTTCTGTGTTTTGTTTCCTAAAGCAACTATGCAATAGTCAAGTTTCCTAGCAAGAGCCTGGGTCTACAGGATAACAGCTCTCCCCTGGGAGGGAAGTCCTCAGTTTGAGGTGCAGCTTCGCCAATAGCTTACTGCCTAACCTCCGTATGGGTGGACACTTCCAGTGACAATCTCAGCTGATGAGTAACTTCAAAAAGGATCAGGTGGTCCTTTAGGTAACCTCTGCTGAGAATATTTAGAGCAGGGTGGCTTGCCAGATGCTGCTCAACCACAACTCGTAGCAGCCTTAGCCAAAACAGCCAACAGGACAAAATTCTAAGTGTTGCAGTCCAGCAATATCTGGAGGGCCACACAGTACCCATGCTGGAGTGAAAGCTGTAGAAATCAAAACCGACATTTTGAATTACGTGCAGAAAGAAACAGAAAGCCAGTTAATGTACTTGATGGTATATGCAATAATTTCTTGCCAGCAAGCCCCTACAACAGCCTGGTAGATGCATTCCGAAGCATTTGACGTTTCCAAAGATTTCTAAAATAACCTCATGTATCTATAACTTATTAAAGTAGCCAAGCCTGGAAGTTACTAAAAGGTGTGGATTATGGTGACAAAGTCATTCATAGATTATAGATACTACTTCAGTGTTCTTCAGCCTCTATTTAGCTCTAATTTTGTGTCAGAACACAGAAGATAATATAGGTAGCTAAATTTTTGTTAGTTACTCTAACGTTGTGAACTGGCCGCATCTACCTAAAATACTTTTGGGCCTAGTAGTAAATTAAATTACATCATTATTCTCTAGACTCTAAAGAATAAAAACATTATCTTGCTCCTTTGCTGGATTGTTTTAATGATTCTAGATGTTCTAATGGGCATTTTATTCTGTTCTCTTTCAACTGTAGACAACTAATTTCTCATGTAATGCCAGTTTTATTTGATGCTATTGATACATATTTTTTGAGAAGCTATGCTCAAGACAACCATTCTGGGACACAATGCCTTTTCTTCCTTTCTCGGAGTCAATATTTTCAAAAGACTGAACGTAATACTTGAACCTGAAGCAAGCACATTATTAAGGAAATTTATCTCCCTCAGCCAATGCCAGCATAAATTTATTTTACAACTTTCTTGTCAAATAAGATTCCTTTTTGTTGTAAAGTACATGAGCAGCATGTGTGCTTTATTACATATTACAAAAGGGACATTATTGTACACCCTGTCCATAATGAGAAAAACATTAAAACAGTTACAAGAAAGAAGAAACTATTCCATGTCCACGTAGCCTTCTCTCCTAAAGCTAGTCAAAATAAACAGAGCATTGTGACTGATTTCTTTCCAGATAATTATCTACTTTGGATTACTGGATATATATTTTTTTCACAAAGCAGGACAACCTTCGTTTGAGAGAGAGAGAACCCTCATTATGGAAATATCACAGTTCTGAATCCAGTAATATTTGCTTGAATGAGCTATCCAAGCTATGCTTTGTTTCTGAGATGGCTGCTGTGTGCCTTCAAGTCATTCCTGACTTACAGTGACCCTAAGGCAAACCTATCATAGAATTTTCTTGGCAGAATTTGTTCAGAGAAGGTTTGCCCTTGCCTTCCTTTGAGGCTGAGAAAGGCCTAAAATCACCCAGTAGGTTTCCATGGCTGAGTCGGGATTCAAACCCCAGTCTCCCAGTGTCATTGTCCAGCTCTCAGACCACTACACCACACTGGCTTTGCTTAAAGGATAACATAGGCCTATAACATTATGGCCTTCAATACATCTTCAGACTTCACAGATACACTAAGGATGTTAACAGTTCATATAGTTTCACACTTGACATGTACTTGAATCAAAAGTGGGAAAGAAAAAAACATAAGCTGCATTCCCTCTAAACAAATGTTCATTTCTATTCAGAGTAACCATTCTAAAGGTGACAAAAGATGAGCAGGCCCTGAAATAAACATATACTATTCAATATTTTGCAGATAAAAATGGGGAGGTATTTGTCAAACAACATCAAAGTAGGGGTCAAGATGGGAAAACTTATTAATGAGGAAAAACACACAAGCTAAGAGAAGCTGCAGCAATTTGTTTTTGCTTGAGCCTCTCGGGACAGGCAGGATTCTGCCCTCCCATCTCCCCCCAACACTGAATTGAGTGCAAACTACTTTTGCTCTTTTAATCAGTTTGCACCAAAAGAAGCAAGCCAAAGACAAAGTGGAAATATGGGAAGAGAAAAGAGAAACGGAAATGTAAAAAGCAGTTGAAAAAAATGGGACAACAAAAGATTAATTGGGAATATCTCTGTCAAACTGGGACAGTTGGAGGGCATTTAAACAGGATTGCACTGATATATACAGCTGAAGGCAATTGGTTTTTTGGTTTGGTTTGGTTTGGTTTTGCTTTTCAACATTAAGTAAAAGTAAATGGCTGGAACCATAGGGTTGGCCCATTTGTTCAAATTAATGTATGAAATTCAGTCTGTTTCACTCTCGGTTGCATCGTCCAAGCTCTCATTACTTCTTGTACACTGCCTCACTGATATGCAAGTCTGAGCTTTTTAGTTTGGCAAATCCCACTTTGGGGCCTTCCTAGATTCAGGCCACTGAACTAGAAAGGCCTCTGGTCTTGATCCAGCAGGCCTTTTGTTATGGCTTCACTCACACTTTGCTGTAATCCTGCATGGTTCAGGGTAGCATAAAGCACTTTCCATACATGGAGCTCCAAAATGCTGCTGAAATCTCCATCCATAGGCATTCTGTGCTTGGAGGAGAGCTGGAGGATGGCAGAAGCATCAGCTATCTCTCTATAGCCAAATGCAAAGCAATTACATCATCCACTTTAGTCCGTTGAAGCCTTCCAGAGGTTTCAATGGCTGGTATAATCATTTCACATCTGACTACAGGGGCCTAGCCAGATGCTGATCCCACCCACTTTCTCTAGGCACAAAACTGCAGGGGGCGGGTGAGTGGCTCAACCTCTGCACCAACCAAAAACAGGACTATATAAAGGTAAGATTACCTTATTCCTACATCTGCCACTAACAAGGTGCCAGTGTTACCTCACTGGTAAACCCTGTCTCGGGGTCTACAATTTTGATATTAAAATACGATTCAACGTGCCTGAGAGGTCACCTGGATGGGCACATAGGCAGCAACAGTCAAATGACTGAAAACCAGGTCAGGCCAGTAAAAACCCCAGTCATGTAGCCCCAGGAGACCTCAAGCTGTGCAAACCCACAATAAACAAAGGGTCCTCAGCCCCTGAGAAGCCAACTTAAGGGGATTAGCGTGTTTGCCCCAAGTTGAGCAAAATCCTATCAGGCAAGGACCATTTACATGAAGTCACACTACAGCCCAATGCAGCCGAAGATCCTGAGACTTTGGCAACACCTTGTAATCTCATCAGTCAAAGGAAGTTACCATTGTGGAGCTTCTTTCTCGTTGCAACACCCATTGTTCTCCCCGGGAAAGGATTAGCCCTCCAGGTACTTTTCCCGCTACAAATAGTCCCAGTTTTTGAGCGGTTCTTCAGATAACTCCCGGTCATACCAGCAGACCATTTCTCCATCAGTCGACTAATCCCCTCAGCCCTCTCCCTGTTGAGCTACACTTCTTCGCTGTTTTTCCTGGACCGAGGACTTCAGGAAAAGGTGCAGTATTACCTCAGCTCCAATCCCTTCAATATTTCCCCTATCCAGTTTCCTATCTTTTGCTTCTTAATAGGTCTTGAGTGAGTGTTTGAGTGATTGCGTTGGTGTGTGAGACTTTCATTCAATAAAATTACTTATTAGACATCTTCGTTTGGTTTTTGGCTTGGCCTGACCCCATAAAAACTGGGTAAAAAGACCCCACTAGGTTACCCTACCTCTCGCTTTGCTATTGCTTTGTGCTCTGTTGAGTTCCCATTCCCTATCACGTGGAGCACATTAAGGCATCCCCTAGGGGACCCCAGCAAGCAGGGTAACACCAGCCTTTAGGTGTTTGCTGTATAACATTACAGGTGTCTAAATTTCAGTACAAAAGAAAGAAAGTAGATGCAAAGGTAACAAGAGATAAACAGAAAAAATTCAATCATATACATCTCTGAGTTTTGTTTTTACTGAGAGATGGGGGAAAAACTAGATAATTTTATGGTAAGAAATGACACAGAAATCATAGGTCCACTCTGAATGTAAACCAGGATTAAACTGCTGCTGGCTCTAAGTGTACTCACTTATCATTATGAAAGGGGACACCAGCATGTTTATTTTTCCTTTATTAATGAGCAATGGAATTTCATCTACTCTGAGATTTCACTTGATGTTCAGGAGACCAGTACAACAACAGCAGATATCTATAATGGACGCAAGACATCAAGCTAAATCAAAACTTGCCTAGAACTTGATAATGAGAAGACTCTTATTTCCAAATGGGTCTCTACTTTTGGTAGTGAATTCAAATCGCTTTCATGGTCACATTACTGTCATGCAGCAAAGGCAATCAAAATAATCATGTTTAAGTAGTTTGAGCCTAACAGTCCAAGGGAAGGACTCAGACAAACAAATCCATGCTAACATTGCTAGAAAAAGAGAAAAGACTCAAGCATGTTGGGAGTGCCAACCTTTGCATGCTTAATTAAGTGGCTAGTTAGTTTGCATGTATATTGTAGGCATAGAGGGCACTGCCTAGAGTAAAATTCCTGTTGTTTGGTCAACACCCACTTCCCCTTGCATGTTCTTTTCCTCTTCCTTTTTTTTGTTCTTCTGCTTCCCTGCAAGCATGTGCTCTCTAATTCTCTGGCAAGCATTCTTCCCTGTAAGCATGTGAGTGCTTAATTTCATCTTACTTTCTTCAAGAATTGAACCTGTGTAGACTATGCACAAGGTTTTGTGAGTAAACTTTTCATATTTTTAACCAAATTGTGTTTATTTTGAGCTAGATTAAGCATACCTGGGGTGGAGACGATAACGTGGGACTGATAATTTCTTCAACTTCTATTTGTGCATTATAAAATACTCTGCTGATTGGGAGACTTATTACTAAAAATCTCTCAATTCCCCAACAGGTTATGGGGTCCCAGAACAGAACAGTTTCCAGATTTTTTGGGTTTTTAGTTATTTTTGCTTTGTGTATTTCTTGTGAAAGCACCTGGTTTTTCCCCCTTCCCCCGTTTTAGAAACACATATCTAGCTAAAGAATTTTTACATTTTGGGTGCTGATGCTCTTTTTTTTTTTTTTTTTTTGGAATTACTAACTAAAGCAAAAATGCTACATGCAGACTTAGACCTAGCCTTAACTTATGGCACAGATGTCTTGGACATCGTGATCCAAAGGCAGTTCTTGAACTACAGAACCAGAACTTGGCCACAGGAATCAAGGTGAATCAACAATACAATAAGAGCACTACCAGGTGCGTAACTTGTGTTGAACAAAAGTCAGTCAGACTCTCATTTCAGCCAAGGACTGAAAAGAGAACCACTAAGGTACTACATTTCATTCACAGTGATTTGTGTGGTCCATTTAATGTACCTTCACTTGGCGGAAACAGATATGCTTTAATTTTTGTGGATGATTTTTCAAGGTATTGGTGTTACTTATCTTCTGAAAGAGAAGAGTCAAGCCCAAGACATGCTACAGAAGTACGCTGCCATGGTGAGAACCAAGTTTGAGACAATGCCTAAAGCTATTCAGACAGATGGCGCTGGTCAGTACATTTTACATCACACACAAGTTTTCCTGGAAGAGCATGGCATTTTGCACAGGAGGAGCGTTCCTTATACTCCTAAGCAGAATGGGATTGCTGAAAGGAAACTGATATCTTTCCTGGAGATGACAAAGTACATGCTGGCAGACGCTCATCTTCCCAGTAGATTTTGGGGTGATGCCTTTATGACTGCAACTTATCTCCAGAATAGATTGCCAACAAAAGGCACCACACAAACACCATTTCAACTATGGCATGGCAGAGTACCAGACATGAAACACATTAGTACCTTTGGAAGCATTGCATATTCATATATACCACAACAGAAGTGACACAAACTAGATGCAAGAGCAGAGCAGACTATTCTAATTGACTATGCTCCTGGAAGTAAAGGCTATAGAGTAATGAACTTAAAGACTGGTGAAGTCACTACTAGACATGTAGTTTACTTTGATGAACAAAGCAGCGCTGATAAGAGGCGCTGTCACAGACTTTTCAGATGAACAAGAGACTATCTTAGAATCACTTAGAACCTCTCTTAGAAGTGCAAATGTTGCCTTCATCTGAAATACCACAAACAGCTAACAACCTGATTCTGAACAAAGGGGTCAGGTGGATGCTGCAGAAAGCAAACTAAAGACAGAGAGCAGTACACAAAGAGAAGGGGATGCAGATGGCTCTGATCTGAGCACTGGACTGGAGGATGCTGGAGAGACAAAACAGGTTCCAGAACAGGTTCCCAGATACTCAACGTGACCCAACAAAGGTGTACCAGCTCCATGCTTGTCCTACCTTGCAATATCAGTGTTACCAAATGAACTTTTGAAGAAATTGAACAGATGCCTGCTGTTGTCAAACACAGCGCCATTAGACTGCTTCTCAGTTTAGCTGCTTCCAAACAAATGGATGTCAAGACACCTTGATTTGAAAACTGTTTTCTTACTCAGCGGTTCTCAAGCTGTGGGTTGCGACCCCTTTGGGGGTCGAATGACCCTTTCACAGGGGGCGCCTAAGACCATCGGAAAACACATATTTCTGATGGTCTTAGGAACCGAGACACCACTCCTCTATCCGTCTCCAGGCGGGTCCGCCCACATCCGAGCCCTCCTCGCTCCAGCGCACCACCAACCCCCAGCATAGTGGCTGATCGGCCGTGGCTGCTCCCACGGCAGCACCACAGCAGCGACTGCAAAGTTGGTCGCAAACTTTCTTTGGTTTTTCCACCCCCTCCCTCCGCGCTCTCCCTCTCCCTCTCTCCTCTTTTGGCAGCCAATCCGCTATCTGTCTTTATTCTCACTCGCTCATTCTCTCCCCTGGAAGGTGGGGCTCATTGAGTTCTTGAGCAGCCCCAGGCTGGAGCTAGGCGGGGCCACCTCTCGTTGAATATGTATCACCCCAGGGGAGGGGGCCATGAGAGCAGGAAGGCCATTGGTGCCTGAAAGTTCCATGGGGGGACAAAATTTGAATATGGAGGAAGCTGTGGCCCAATCCAAAGCGAGGCCACACCTCCTTCCGCCTGTGCTCCCCCTGCACGCGCCCCCCTAGAGAACACCCGCCAGCAGCAGCGGCTGAAGTGAGAGAGCGGAGCCCCGAACATGGCTTGGATTGGAGGAGCTATAAGAACATTTTTAAGTTGGCTGGACTTAGATCCAGAATCCGTCTGGCTCAAGCGCTCCAGTTGCATCTGCGGCCACCAAACCATCTCGAGAAGGAAGCCTCCAAGATGTCTATGAATCTTGCTTTCCTAAGAGGCAGCACTTCCTTGTTTTGGAAGGTAGACCAACATCTCTGGGGGGCTAATCTGCCTATTTTTCTGCTTGCTTTTCCAGCAGTTTCTTTACTCTGCCCTGGTTCAGTTCACGCATTGCCAAGTGTTTCATTCCTAACTACATGGTTTCAGAAAGTATAGGTAGTCCTTCCCAAAAAACAAAAACAAAAAAAAATGGTTATGATCGTGATTGTATTTGTTTATATCCTACCTTTTCCCAATCTGGGACTCAAGACAGTTTACAAAAGCTAGAAATTACATTGTAGAAAAGTGGGAGATCCAATTTAGCCAGCAATAAAATGAAAGTTGATTAAAACTATGGCCATTTCCACACTAGCCTATTATAGCGCAATTATTCCACTTTCAACATCCTATGGAATCCTGGGGTTTGCAGTTTAATAATATTAAATATTAATAATAATAAACTGCAAACCCCAGGATTCCATAGGATGTTGAAAGTGGAATAATCACACTATAAATGTATACTGCGGAAATGGCCTATGTTGCTAGTTACCATTACAGTTTCAAGGGCCCCAGAAGATAGTTGTCATTGTAGCTATATTATAAACTACAGGTTTGATAACTCACTCAAATGTTACTTTTAGCAGGGATACTGGAATGCTACAAATTGCAGGTTTGTGGTACCAAGAGCATTCCTATTCTTGTGGTCTGAACAGCCACAACAGAGCATGCAACATAGCACAAGTGAGCATTGGAGCGGTCTCGATATCCCTCCTCCCCATAATGGTGGAAGTAACTGGAGTCTTACAGTAACAGTGCCAAGGAACTGATTTTTTTTTCCTTGTTGCAATTATAGAGTAATAATTTTTTTAAATTGAATTTATATCCTGCCTTTCTCCCAGGATGGGATTCAAGGTAGCTTACCATAATTTAAAATGATCAAGCTAAAACATTCATTTACGAAGGTTAAAAAAAGAATGAAAGAATATTATTAAAAATGTTTAGAAACAGATAAAAACTGTTAAAATAGATTTAAAACATAATTTTCAATAAAGATGAACAAATACAGCCCACCACTTTACACACACACACACACTACTGCTCCATAATTTAAATTCAAAGGCCCATCTGAATAAAAATATCTTTACCTGTTGGAGGAAAAGTAAAAGACCATTCTTCAAATACCTTTGTTATTTGAAGAAAAGAATTTATTTCAAGTAACTAGGTATTCACAGCTAATTGTAGCTAATTATTTCTGGGCTCCAGATCAGTCACAACTGGGCAAGGCCAACCCTTACCCTTAGCGAAGTCTCTGCACCACAGACAGCAGATTTTGAATATCACGAAAGGGCACCAAATTGCTGGCTATTTTATTATGATTGCATTTTGAGTGCCAAGGAGAGGGAAAGGCACTTATAAGATATTTTTCTACTTCAAGTACCAAAATACTTTGATTAACCTAGGATAGAGAAAGTCTTGGACAGGAAAGGCATTTCCTACTTTGACTCAGGCCCTTTCCGCACCAGGCAATTAGAACGGGGCAGTACATCCTCTCATGGAGGTCGTCTGCACCTTGGAGCAGACTAGGAGCGGACTACTTACCGGAGATCCACACCTCAGTCCGCTCCAAAATGACCCCAAGTGGTCTTCCAGCGTGTTTTCTAAAGACCACAAAAAATAGTTCTTTATTTTCCTGGAACGCGCCATTGCGTTCCTGCTCCCTTGTGCAGATTCGCAGGCTTGCACCAATGCCAGCCTGCGATCTGTTGAGGGCGGGCTTTAGGCGTGGTGAGCTTCAGCGGTTGGTTGGGACCCAGAAGCTCCCATGGTTGGGACCCAGAAGCTCCCATTTTGGAAGCCGGAAGCCGCCATTTTGGAAGCCAGAGCAGTGCGGATCTACAGACCTTGCACTGCTCCGATTCGCCCTGGACCAAGGAGGAGCCCTGCAGAAGGGATTCAGGGATTACATTATGATTCATAACAGTAGCAAAATTACAGTTATGAAGTAGCAACAAAAATAATTTTATGGTTGGGGGTCACCACAACATGAGGAACTGTATTAAAGGGTCGCAGCATTAGGAAGGTTGAGAACCACGGTCTTACATGGACAAATAACAGAGGAAGTGTACATACAACAACCCCCAGGCTTTACAGACCAGAAGCAACCACATCTGCTTTGCAAGTCAGATTGTATGGACTTAAACAGGCTGCTAGAGCTTGGAATGAGAAACTAGACACAATGTTGAAACAATTAGGCTTTAAGCAAGGAGAAGCAGATCAGTGCCTATACACCAGAACCAAAGAGGGTTATTCAACCTTTATCCTGACTTACATTGATGATTTGGTTATAGCCACCAAGAGAAATACAGACTACTCAGAAGTTGTACATCACTTGAACAAAGAAGTGGAATTGAAAGAATTAGGAGATACAAAGTACTACTTAGGTATGGAGATTCAGAGAAAACAAGATGGCTCTTTTCTACTAAATCAAAAACAAAAGATTGCTGAACTTTTAGAAGGCTTAGGACTCCCAGATGCCTATACTGTAGTAACTCCCATGACCACAGATTTTCTTAAAAATACTGAAGAAAGTTATTTTTTACTAGATAACAGTCTTTACAGAACAGCAATAGGAAAACTCCTGTACCTGTTTACCAACACAAGACCTGATATTGCCTCTGCTATAGGGATTCTGAACAGGAAAGTTAGTTCACCCACATAGAAAGATTGGACTGGAGTAAAAAAAGGTAGCTAGACACTTGAAAGGGACTATCAACTTTAAATTGAAGCTACTAGCTAGTAGTAATTCAAAGTTAGTATGCTACACTGATGCAGATTGGGCTGGTGATAGTGCAGATTTTCACTCAGTCAGTGGTTTCATATTTTTGTATGGAGATGGCCCTATTTCTTGGGGCAGCCACAAGTACAGTGTAGTGGCTCTATCTTCTACAGAAGCAGAGTATATTTCAGCATCAGAAGCACGTAGAGAATTACTATGGCTTGATCAATTGTTGTCTGATTTTGGAACATATGAAGAAAAGCCAATTCAAATTATGGAAGATAACCAGAGCTGTATTAAATTTTCTCAAACGGAGAAGATGATGCCATGCAGCAAGCGCACAGGAACAAGATACCACAAAGTGCGTGAGCTCACAGAGAATGGAATGATCAAGATGATCTGCTGTCCAGCCACTGAGATGGCAGCTGATATCCTGACCAAGCCTCTACCAGGAGATGGCTTTGAGAACCTGTGAGTTAAGATGGGACTTCAGGGGTGCATGCATGGTTGAGAAGGGGTGCTGGGAGTGGCAACCTTTGCATGCTTAATTAACTGGCTAGTTAGTTTGCATGTGTATTGTAGGCATAGAGGGGACTGCCTAGAGTAAAATTTCCTGTTGTTTGGACAGTACTCACTTCCCCTTGCATGTTCTCTTTCTCTTCCCCTTTTTTGTTCTTCTGCTTCCCTGCAAGCATGTGCTCTCCAATTCTCTAGCAAGCATACTTCCCTGTAAGTATGTGAGTGCTTAATTTCGTCTTGCTTTCTTCAAGAATTGAACCTGTGTAGACTATGCATAAGGTTTTGTGAGTAAACTTTTCATATTTTTAACCAAACTGTTTGTGTTTATTTTGAGCTAGATTAAGTGTGTCTGGGGCGGAGATGATAAAGTGGGACTGGTAATTTGTTCAACTTCCATTTGTGCATTACAAAATACTCTGCTGATTGGGAGACTTATTACTGGCTGGGAGACTTATTACTAAAAATCTCTCAGTTCCCCAATAAAGCAGACTCAAACAAGGAGCATTTTAGAAGGGTTTGGGGAGAAGGAGGTCTATCTAGAGCAGCTGTCTGAGCAAACACTGGATGTAATTCATGGCAATGATGGTTGATACCCATTGGTGTTAGTAAAGTAGTGCCTTATTGATACCATGGTCAAACATCTAGTTTGGCACCCAACCTTCTCTCTAACAGGCTGCCATCCTGTTAATGACATACACCAGCATAATACTAGTTTACATAAGTTTATTCTTTGTATTCTGATGCAGGATCTCAGCCAAGTCCTAAAGACACTTAAACAGTTCATAACAATGGAGGTACAGTACCTTGCCTTGGTTCCAAAGAGTTGAGTGCTGATGCACATGCTTCTGTGCTATGAGGAAGAGCATGCCCACCAGCCTGATCCTCCAGCTAGGCATCCTACTTGCTGAACAAGGAATTTCCTCTGTGCAAAATTGCCTTGGGAAATGTATTCTGAGCAAAAATTTGAGGCCTCCCCCGCCACACCACCCCAATCCTCCAGTTAAGCACGGTGTTCCTTGATCAAAGGAGTCTGGTCCCAAAGCTTTCAGCCATGGAAAGGGGTTGGGGGAGGAGGAAAAGAACACAGATTAAAATCCATTGACATGCAAGTTTGAAATCCTATGCACATTCACATGAGCACTGAACAAAGCTGGAGTTACTACTTTGGGATGAAATGCACATGAACAAAATACTAGGAGTGAATTCCCAAATCAGCCTAATGAAGTCAGGATATTAATTGGGTTTGGAATGCTATGGTGGCTGGTTGTGGGAAATGGGGAAGCAGAGGCTGGAGCTGGGAGAAGGGAGTGTGGGAGTACGTATTATCCTGGACATCCTGCTCATCTGGTTTGCTGTGCTATTGAACAGAAGTATTTTTTTCCCATTACTAAAAATGAGGTATATCAGAGACTCAAGGTGAAACAAAAGCAACTTGAAAACAAAGAGTCAAGTGACAGAAATCAAGACTGTGATAAAGGAGTGGCCTGAGCATTTGACTACAACTCTGGAGACCAGGATTTAACTCCCTGCACAGCCATGGAAAACCACTGGGTGATCTTCGGCACATCACACCCTCTCAACCCCAGAAAATCCCATGATAGGGTTGCCATGAGTCAGGAACAACTTGAAGTGACACAATAACAACAATTTGGGTCAGATCTCAACAGCAGAAATCCTTTGCAATCGCATTTGCCTAGAGCAGTGGTTCTCAACCTTCCTAATGCCGTGACCCTTTAATACAGTTCCTCATGTTGTGGTGACCCCCAACCATAAAATTATTTATTTATTATTTACAATGCCTCCCCCCTCAGCAAAGGCCACCTCACCGGCCAGGAACTGGGGGGGCAGGCAGGGAGGGAAAGAGGAGCCGCTTGTCTCCCCCGGGAAAAAACTCCGAGAACCCCCTGGCTCTGCTTCTGTTTCGCTCTCATTTCCGCTGGGAGGGGCAGTGTGGGAAAAGTTTCCAGAGTGTCGACCTTGGCGGGGGCGGCGGGAGGAATCCCAGCGCCTTTGTCTTTTGCACCAGGCGCAGCTCGCCCCCCAGAAAAGTGCTGCCTTGTGGCCCCCTGGCCCTTCCACAGCACCCCCCTCCATGGCAAGTGGGGCAGGGGCCATGGCGTGGAGGGGGCCTGCCCCCAGTGCTGCCGTCGCCCCCCCAAGCTGGCCCGTCAGACGGGAGGTTCTCCTGGTAGCGGAGAAGGGGAGTGATTTCAGTCCTTTCTGAACAGGGGGCAGGAGGACACAAGTGCATGGCTCGCGCTTGCGCACCACCACTCCTGCTGTGGCGACGCTGTGGCCGGACGCGCTCCCACCAAAGGGGGCAAGAGGACACAAGTGCATGGCTCGTGCTTGTGCACCACCACTCCTGGGCCTTTTCCGCACATTACTTTATCGCGGAGGTGGGGGGTGCCGTTCGTGCAAGCAGGTTCTTGTGCGAGGTGCTCTCTTTGCTGCTCCTTCGTCCTGCAGCTGGCTTCCTGGTCGCGTGACCACCCCGCCCCTTCCTCCTCCAGCGCAGCCTACAGCTCCTACACGTGCTCCCGCCAAAGGGGGCAGGAGGATGCAAGTGTGTGGCTCGCGCTTGCGCACCACCACCAAAGAGGGAATGGAGCCCAAGACCATCGGAAATACATATTTTCCCATGGTCTTAGGCGACCCCTGTGAAAGGGTCATTCGACCCCCAAAGGGGTCGCGACCCACCGGTTGAGAACCGCTGGCCTAGAGGTAGCAACATAGAAGAAGTAAATTACACAGGCGGAATGAGCCCCATTAATTGGAATATTCTGCCAGCACAGCACTCAAAGGAAGGATAGAAAGGAGTGGAAGAATCCACACAGTACCTAGGTCTGCACAGCCAACATGTTCTCAGCATTTCAAGTCCAGTTTTTATATAAGGATCATCACCAGAGTTACCCCTCTTCATGCCTATTCAGAAGTGAGAAAGAGGGTCATGTAAAAATCCAAGTTATATATATATCTATTTGCAAGCAAGTCCTAGAGTCTCAGGAGGATACACAGGCTATACATTTTGAGAGTATCTAAAACAGACCCTTTTCACATAGTTATGATGCTTACATAGCCACAGAAGAGTAGTTGCTGGAATCTAACAGCAACCTATTGCAAAATAGGATCCTTAGACAGCAGACCTGCCAACCTGTCCTGATACAGTTAGGCTAATGTTCTCTTAGTGACCTATGTATTCATAAGTAATACTAAGCATGCAGGCCAAATTATTTGCCACAGAGCAACAGACATATTCTGCTGACAGCACCAGAACTGGAATTACCCAAATGGCAATGCTGTGCATTGTGGTTGTACACTGTGCACTGCACAACAGCAACAACCTGTTGACATGTGCTGCTCTGGAGATCAGGGCTGGAATCCTCATTCAGCCATGGAAGCCCATTGGGTGACCCTGGGCAGGTCACATTCTCTCAGCCTCAGAGGAAGGCAAAGGCACCTCCCTAAAATAAATCTTTCCTAGAAATCTCCAGGATAGGGTTGCCTTACAGTTGCCATAAATCAAAAACAACTTGAAGACACACAACAATCATTTTATGGGTATTTTTGATGTAAGAGCCAGATTCCCAAATGGCAAGTGAATTGAACTAGCTAGACTGCATGCTACATGACTAAGGCCATTTCCACACTACACTCTTATAGCGCTATTATTCCACTTGCAACATCCTATGGAATCCTGGGGTTTGCAGTTTCGGGTCGGCCCCTCCCAAAACCGCAAACTCCAAGGATTCCATAGGATGTCGAAAGTGGAATAATCGCACTATAAGAGTGTAGTGCAGAAATGGCTTAAGAAACCAGTTTCCAGTGTCAAGCTGTCCATCCTGGAAACATGGAAGATGAAAAAGAAAAGGAAGAGAACATAAACATATAATCTGTCCTTTGGTCAAGAAGTAGACTGGTTAATTTGTTTGATTTATATTCATTTCCAAGGATAGATGGAAATCAGAGGCCAGCATGAACCACATGATGGTTCTCTGAGGTTCATTCAGGATGAATCAGAGTCCTTAATAAAGTGACGAAACAAAGACTTCCTCCAAATCTATAAAAGATGGTCTGGTTTGTGTCCTAAAGCTACACTACCTATTATTATAGAACAACTTGTAATTATACTAACTCTGTTTTTCATTCAAAAACCTTACAGTGTGGTAGGAGGAAGCGTGTATGTCGAGATTATAATAAATCATAGACAGAACTATCACAATTATTCAAGTACTAGTGTCCAAGTGAAAAGTCTTAATATGTAATGCAATTCTATATTTGGGTAGTAGGTATCTCATAGCAGTGCTTTGTGTAAAACCTGAAAATCTACCTCAAAACTATTTCAGGCACCATAAATTCAATTTTAATACACCCTCCCTTTCATCAGTTTTACCTCACTGTACTTCTTCCTTTACTATTCTCCAATTTTTTTTTCATCACCTGTCATCAGCTTCATTTCTCTTAAAATCGTTCGCCAGTCGCTACAGACCTTTCAGCATCCAGGAACGTGGTTTTATTACTAAATCTTTCACAACAAGAAAAACACGGAGCATCCCTGGATACTTGAAAGACTTACAGATGTGTTGCGATCAAAGCTTCGCCGCCTGAATTCCATTTCTTCGTTTGTTGTGGGCCTTCAAGTCCTTTTAGAGCAGTGGTTCTCAACCTGGGGGTCGGGACCCCTTTGGGGGTCGAACGACCATTTCACAGGGGTCGCCGCTCCTCAATCCTGCCCCCCCTTTTAAGAGAAGGTGGCCTCACAGCCAATGGGAGCAGTGTTTCTGAGACCCCTGCGCTGGGGTTCAAACTGCAAACCCCAGGATTCCACAGGATGGTGAAAGTGGAATAATAGTGCTATAACAGTCTAGTGCAGAAATAGCCAGGATGACTTTCTCCTCTTGCTTTTGTTGTGCGTGGACCCTTGGCGCTTGCCACACGCACGTGTTGTGTTCTTCGCCCTGACTGTCTTGCATTCCTCGCTTTTTGTACGTTCAGCATCCGCACTCCCTTTAAAGGAGGGAGGAGGGAGGGAGGGAGGGAGGGAAACAAAACGCGTCTGCTTATGCCACCGCCATCTTTCCTCTCTCCCTGTCCTTTCCTCCCTGCGCCTCGTGTAAAATGTGGGCGGTTTCAGCATTGCCTTTGGGAGTGACTGGCTTTTTGAACTGTGGAAACCCAACATTCGGAACTAGAACTACTGCCTTAATTCTGGCATTGATGGACGCTTTCTGTGCTTGAAAAAGGGGGGAGGGTTACCAGTCTTTAGGCATTAGAAGTCTAACCAGAGCAGCCATTTAGGGCAGTGTTTCCAATCTATTTGATGTTGGAAATAACTAACTAATAAAAAATAAATAAATAATGAAAATGATTTTGTGGTTGGGGGTCACCACAACATGAGGAACTGTATTAAGGGGTCGCGGCATTAGGAAGGTTGAGAACCACTGGTTTAGAGCCATCCAGGCTCCTTAGAAAGATTTGTGCAAAGGGGGGGGGTTGTCATTGCTGTCCTCTGAGGCTGAGACAGTGTGATCTGCCCAAGGTCACCAGAGGGCGACTACAATAACCGCTTGGGCTGAACGCAGCCTGGAACGTCTACACTTATGTAACTTCCACAGATTCAGTATCTCTACTCATAAGCGCAATAAACTGAGTTTCGCCCTCAGGCTTCGCAGTTGCCGTAAAACACCCCGTTTATTTGCCAACAGCCTCTGACTTGATCTCAGTCCCGAGCAAGGAATGACTCGGAAACAACCGTGTTGGGCCCGCCCTGCTGCCTACTACTTGCGTGTACAATTCCTCCCCAAACTTCTCCAATGCGCCCCCTCCCACCCTCGCCCGGAGAGGTCCCGGTCTCCCCTCCCGCCTCCTCCGTGCGGGCTTCAAACATCTCGCCAAGCTTCCTCCCCCTTTGCAGGAAGTATCCTATCGCTGCAGACGGGCAGCTGCCGCGGCCAATCGGCTTCGCGAGCGGCGGCTCAATCCCCGCCTTCCGCGCTGCGGCCGCCACTGGCGGCTGAGGGACGGGACTTCCGCCTGGGATGGAGGAGGCGGAGCGGGCGGGTTGTGTGTGTGAGAGGGAGAGGGAGAGCGGGGACGGGCAGGCGGCCGGGGGGTCCCGCGGTTGAGGGGGGGACGGGGCGCCCTCCTGCTCCCCGGCCGGGCGCCGTCCTCCCGGGCGGGGGAGCGGCAGGCGGGTCGCGTCCTCCTGACGGGCTCGGCGGAAGGGGCCGGCAGCCGGGCACAGGGACGCGTACCGGGCTGCCGGCTCCGGAGGCTCCGCGCTGAGGGGGAGGAGGAGAAGCGTGGAAAGGAGGGCGACCCGGTCGGTCGGTCGGTCGGCCGGCCGGCCGGGCGGGGCGGGCGCTCGCAGTCGGGGGTCGGCGGGCGAGGGGGTGGCGGGGCGTGTGGGGGGGGCAGGAGTCGCCCCGAGGCCGTGAGGAGGGGCGGGCGGGGCGGGGCGAGGCGGAGGGAGGACTCCCCTTCCTCCCCCCTCGCAAGCCTCCCGGGCCGCCGCCGCCGCCTTCTCCTCCTCCTCCCCGGGGGCTCCCGGCAGAGCGGAGGGTCTCCCGGGGAGCCGGAGGCGGCCACGGCTGAGGGGGGAGAGAAAGTGAGAGTTTCCCGAGAGTGCGGAGGGGGGCGGGGGAGCCGCCTCGCGGTAGCACCACCGGAGGGGCACCGTCTGTTGCGGGGAGACCCCCGCCTTTCCTGAGGAGAAGAGGGCGGCCGGCCGGCCGGCCGGCGGGGAAGCTGCCCCTGAGGGGGGAAGTTTCGTCCAGGGCGAGGCCGGGAAGTGTGTGTCTGTGTCCGGCTGAGGGGCTCCCCAGATGCCGGGTGGGCAGCGCAGGATCCGGTAGGCCGGGGCGGGAAGGGGCCCTCAGAGGGGCGCTTGGGGGGCGGGGGGAGGGGGAAGCGAGCGGATCCCGGGGACGAAGAAGACGACGACGACGCTGGTCCTTGTCGTGGAAGCGGGGCGGTCGGTCTCGGGGGCGGGGGCGCGGCCTCTTCCGCCGCCTGTCCCCCGGGGCCGGTGGGAGGCTGCGATGAATGGCTTCAGCACGGAGGAAGACAGCCGGGATGGGCCCCCCGCCACCCCCTTCTACGGACAGAGCTGCTGCCTCATCGACGACGGGGACCGCTGCGTCCGCCCGGCCGGCAACGCCTCCTTCAGCAAGAGGATCCAGAAGAGCATCTCCCAGAAGAAGCTGAAGCTGGACATTGACAAAAGCGTGAGTCGTGGCCCCTGCCTCGCCTCCCCCCACCCGCCCCCACTGCCCGTTGCCGGACTTGTCTGTGCTCGCGGTTTCTGGCTGTTTCCTGGGAATAATTTGCAGCTCTTGCAGTAGCTGAACCCGCCTTTTGTGGTGAAGGGTTCCAAACGTCTTTGGGGAGTGTTGTTCCCGTTTGAAGAGGCTGCCCTGGTCGCTGGAGAAGAGCACGGCTTCGTAGTCGGTCAGCACTGCTCCGCGAGGCCCCCCCCCGGCATCATGGACGGAAACAGCCTGAGCTAAGGGTTGAACGTGTTGCCTCTGCAACATTTGTGATGGCTTTTGCAGTTTTTGGAGGAACCACTGTAAACAGAGATGTTGCTCTTTTTTGTCAAGTGGTCTCTGCAGGGCTGTTTTTTGCTTGTCTTTTGGCCCAGACTCTACCTTGAATATCATTTTTGATGACTTTCTACTTCAACAGTAATGAGGATAATCACTACTGAGGACGTTAATCAATTTAAATTAGGGTAGGCGTACTTTTTAGTCTGGCAAAATGTAGGGTGACAACCCGCAGAACAAAACTCGTGATGACATGTAGATAGGTAGGGAAGCAACTAATGTGGAAAAATCTAAAATGTACAAGTTGCAATGTAATGTACTGTAATGGCTGCAATGTAATGTAAAAAGCTGCAGCGAGTCCTGAGTTCTTAAGCATAAGGGTGGGTGACTCCCATAAAGTTGTCTAAATAAACCAAGTAGCACAGACATACTAAAAAAAATTGTCACTGAGAGTTTTGTGAGGAAAAAATCCACTTTATAATCAGAGATTTGGTTCTGCAACCCACTGGTGCAGGTAACTGGTGCATGTAGTTCTGACTGTTAAGTGTGTGTGTAGAATTCAGACCATTGCCTTGAAACAGTTCATTTAGAAATTGTCAAATCTGAAACATATTATACTTAAACAATATTTTTAAAGTAGGAAACTGGAAACATGTTTGTTTCTTGGCTAGCCCCCTGCCGATTTAAGTGCTGCCAGCCAATTAGTGTTAACATTAAGTGACATCTGTCGCATCTGGCATCTAAACAGGAGCATCATTGCTTGCAGCACTAGGGAATTGGTGGCATTCAGCATTTTGGTAAATTAGTATTCCTCTTTATAGCACTTTTCAGTGTAAGCCTGACTTCACTCAGAACTGTGGAACCTTAAATGGTGTAGTGATAGAAAGAAATGGTTTTCTCTGTCCCTTTGAATGTACTTTATTTATTTTTTTACAGATACAGATCAGCTTTGCAGTAAACAGTCTTTTCCAGGCAAGCAGCATGCTGCCTACATCACATAGGGTATCAGATAAAACATATGTACATAGGTGAAGTGCCTGGTTTTGGGGGGAGTGTTTTGTTTTGTTTTTGTTTTTGTTCTTTTGTTTTTGTATTTACCTGCCAGGTTAATCTAGCTGTGTCATCATTAAAGAAGATACCTGTCCCCGCCTTTTTTTTTGTTTGTTTGTTAAGGCAGAGTTGGTAATAGTTCAGGATTGCATTTTTCTTTTTCTTTTCTATCTCCCATGAAACTAGATGTAATTACTATTATTTTCTACTATATTAAATCCCTTTTGCCCTTGGTTAAATTAGTTAATAACTTCTGATGCGCTTGGTTCTTTCATTGTTTGAAAGATGTTTGGTAGACAGTTGTACAGGCCCAAATTAGCACCTAATGTTAGTCCCCAGTAATTCCTCAATTCTGCTTTGGGAGCTCCAGTTCCACCGTTTAACTGTTTAAGGAAGGGCATTGCTTTAGGTTTAGCAAGATGGATATACTCAGCTGCTCCATATGCATGCTCATTTTAACGACCTGCTTTGATTCCCTACTCTTCAGCTTATTAAGTATGTCAATTCATATCTGAAGAACCCATTCTTTCAGATAGGACAAAATTGAGAGAGGAGATATCTGGAGGACTGTCCCTTACCTTGGACTACTGGTACCTATTAAAAGAGCTGCCTTTGCCTCTGAACTGAGCAAGCCTTCTGATACTCAAGTTTATTGGTTCTGTTCTTTCACTCTATTGCTTGAGAGCCCAGAACTGAATGGATGAAAAATTACATCATCAACCCCCCCCCAAAACAAATATCAGGCCTGTGTTGGTGAAAACTTTGCAGCTGTCTAGTCACTTTATAATTCACTGTACATTTCTCTGCTGAACTGTAACCACAGTGCATTTCTTTATCCTTAGGTAAGACACTTGTATATATGTGATTTCCACAAGAACTTCATTCAGAGTGTTCGAAACAAAAGGAAAAGAAAAACAAGTGATGATGGAGGAGACTCTCCAGAGCATGACATAGATGTCCCAGAGGTATGTAATATAATGAAATTCAAAGAGGAGTTGTTTCTGTTCTGGTCACATCTTGATCAAACTTTGTTTTTAATTCTAAAGACAACACAGTAAATACACTGCCTAATGTTGTATTTTGCAGATTCCTTTCACCATCCATGGCTTTAGAGTGCTTCACTTCTGTTTTAAAGAATCTCTCTTTCCTACCATTTTCTTAACTCCCACTGCTTACTTCATATAGTTGAAATATTTTCTGTCTGATGTGGACAGACCAATCATAAGTGGAATTAGGAAGGAACAGAACTGCAGACCTCCTGCTAAATTCCAAGCCTGGCTGGATTGCACCAGCTAGGACAGAAAGTACAAGCATAGTTTTATCAAGCTGTTAAGCCCAGTGGATATTTACAGCCATGACTGTGCCCTAGCCCTGCCAAACAGGAATTGGGAGTCAATGGGGTGCCAGTAGGAACCCATCTGGGAAGTGAAGTAGCTTGATTAGTATTGCTCTTCAACTTTTTCTTCACACTGTTTGTGAGGCAAAAAGAAATAGCATTAAATTGTATTCTGTAGAATATTGTTGGAATCCAAACGTGCTTTCATTTTTATGGAAGTTCATAGCTTTCATGATTCAGATTACACACTTGAAAAGGTAATAGGAAGTCCTTACAAAGTAATGGAAGCATACTGTGTTCCCAGTCACCAGCATGCTATCTAGCACAATTAGTCGTCAAGGGAGGGGAGAGGCATACTTTACTACACCATTGCTTTTATTAAACAGTAGACTTCTTTCCTGACATCCCCAAGCGACGTATTTCCTTTGCACCTTGAGTTCCATCCTCAGTGGCTCATAACTGTGTACTTAAAGCTATTATGCAGAATTGGGGTATTTGAATATGCTGTTTTTCTGTTTTCTGGATAGTACTTCCAACCTACTGTTTGTGAGTTAAGCATTCATTAGATAACCTGACTATCAATGGTTCTAAAAAAATTATGTGTTATGGATTGGGAAAGTGTGGCTCTCTAGATGTCATTGAACTACTCTAGTCATCCCTGGCTCTGACAGGCTGTTTATGCTACCACAACATTTGGAGAACTTCAGGTTCCCAGTCCATTCTAAAAATTGAAAATGCAGTTTCTTCGATTAAAGGGACTTTATCCTAAAAATCATGTCCATAGAGCCATTGTTTGAACTGTATGTAATCAGTAAGTAGAGTGAAGATTTAGGCCATTTCCGTACTACATTATTATAGTGCTATTATTCCACTTTCAACATCCTATGGAATCCTGGGGCTTGCAAGTTTAGGGAGGGGCATTTAGAATTATCAGCCAGAGAGTTGGTCTCAGTAAACCACAAACCCCAGAATTCCACAGGATATTGAAAGTGGAATAATAGTGCTATAACAATGTAGTGCAGAAATGACTCTTATCTTTTAGGAAAGCAATCAAGAACAGTCTTCTGCTGGGTCATAGAAGAAATTGCTAGGATAGTATGTTGTCAGTAATGTTCCTACATAATTTGCCACAGTATAGAGAAGCAAAACTGAGGTACCATCTCTTGAAATAAAATTCCTCTGGAGCTATACTATTGTGTTACTACAGTGGACCCTCCTTAGCCATGACCTCCACATGTGCAGTTTCTAGCTCGTGTGAAGCATTGTGTTCCTCTACCTTAAATGGTGGCAGTGTGCATGTGGACATGCTGAAGCATCTGCACACACATCGTCACCTTTGACTATAATGGAATGCAAGCATTCTTGAATTCTGATACTCACAGGAGTTCCTGGAGCAGAACCCTTGCATATGTGAAGGGTGCACTGTATTTATGTGCTAGTTAGCTTTTTGGTAGATCTTGAGGTAGAACAGGGCACATTTCTTGTATGCTACTTCTTGGAGTATGTGTTTTAATCATGGTTTTATGCCTTTTCCTTGTTAATCATGTGATTTCCTTTGCAGGTTGACTTGTTTCAGCTTCAGGTAAACACTCTACGGCGTTACAAGAGGCATTACAAGTTGCAGACTAGGCCTGGCCTCAATAAAGCTCAACTAGCAGAAGTAAGTTGCTTAGGAGATGAAACATGATTATATTTTGTACTAATGTGCACTTAGAATCATGGGCCATCGAATCCAATTCAGTGCTCAGTGCAGGATCTCCATCTAAAGCATCCTCAGCAGGTAGCTGTCCAGTTTCTTTCTGAAGTCATCCAGAGGAGGAGGCCCCACCACCTCTCTAAGCAATTGGTTCCATCGCTGAACTGCTCCCAGTGTCAAGAAATTCCTTCTGATGTTCCATCGAAATCTACTCTCCGGAAACTTAAAACAATTAAACCTGTTCCTTCCCTCTGGGGCAGCAGAGATCAGACCTGCCTCTTCCTCTCTGTGACAGCCCTTGAGGAATTTAAAGTGTGCATTCATGACATCCTTCAGTCTTCTCCTCACTAAGCTGAGCATGTCTTGCTCCTTCAACCTTCCACATATGTTTTGTTCTTCATACTTCTTATCATCCTTGTTTATCGGACCTTGCTCCAACTTGACTATATATTTCTTAAAATTGGGTGCCCACAACTGAGCACAGTGCTCCAGATGAAGCGTGCCCACCACAGAACAGAGGGAGCAGTTACTTCCCTCAACTTGGAAACTATGCTTCCATTAAAACAGACTAAGATAGTATTTGCTTTCTTTGCTGCAGCAGCACACTGCTGGCTTATATTCAATTTATGAACAACAATAATCCCAAGATCCTGTTTGCATGTTGTTCAACTGACCCTGTCCTATACCTGTATGTTTGTTGTGGCCTAAAGGTAGAATTTGGCGTTTGTCTCTACTGAATTTCACTTTATTAATTTCTGCCCAATTTTCTTGTAGTTCTAATTAGCTGTGTTTAGTAATGCCTACATATTTTCAGTATGTCGTTATTGTCTTCAACTTTGTAATTTGCCTCATATGGAAAAAAAGTGAAAGGATACAGCTTTAGCTGAAATGAATCCAGTTTTTTCTTTCCTTCCTTCCTTTCCTTTCCTTCCTTCTCTTTTTTAAAAAAAACCAACAAATTATCTGTACATACTATTAATGTGAACAGTCATATAAGAAAATTTCTATTGCCGCATCAAAAGAATACTCACATTCTTTCTTTTTGTCTCAGTGAATAGTTATGTATAAGTTTACTCCAGTTTAAAGGGGGCATCTGTTTGATTTATATTTTTCTCAGCTGAACTTTTAAATTCTTTATTCTGTTGCGCACATGACTAGCGCTTCAGGGCAATCTTGACTAGACTTATTCTTTCCAAGCATTTTGGGCTATAACTCACAACATACCTCACCTTTGGTTATACCAGTGGGGCCAAAATGAGAGTTGTATTTCAAAACATGTGGGGCAACCAGTTAAGGGAGACTGCTCTAGACTATTAAGTCTCACAAGCTCATTTAATCTCAATAATGCATACCAAAACTTACAATATAGGTAAACATATATCATTGAGTATTAAATATTACTGAACTGAATATTATACTTGTCCATTATATATTCCAATTGCTATGTATGGCTGTGAAAGCTGGACAGTGAAGAAAGCTGATAGGAAGGAAATCAACATATTTGAAATGTAGTGCAGAAAAAAAGTA
This sequence comes from Ctenosaura bakeri, assembly GCA_948474755.1. NCBI lineage: Eukaryota > Metazoa > Chordata > Lepidosauria > Squamata > Iguanidae > Ctenosaura > Ctenosaura bakeri. Next base: position 20,172 of record CAOLHI010004640.1, on the reverse strand, counting down.
CTGCAGATACTGTGGACTGCTAAAAAGACAAGTAAACGGGTTTTAGGGCAAATGAGAGCCAGCATGGTGTAGTTATTTGAGCATTAGACTAGTAGCCTAGAGACCAGGGTTCAAATCCCCACTCAACCATGCAAAACCACTAAGCAAATCACACTGTCTCAGCCTCGGAAGAAGGCAATAGCAAAGCCCCTCAGAAGAAATCGTGCCAACAAAACCCTGTGACAGAGTCACCATAACTGGGAAATGACTTGAGGGCACCCAGCAATGCAGCTGCTCTAGAGGAGAGCAAATCAAGCCTGAGCAATTCTGAAAGCCAAGAGAGCTAAATTGAGGTTGTCATACTTTGGACTCATTATGAGAAGGTATGACTCACTAGTAAAGACAGTAATGCTTGGTGAGGTAAAAGGCAATAGGAAAAGAGGAAGACTTAGGCCATTTCCACACTACTGCCTTATAGCGCTCTTATTCCACTTTCAACATCCTATGGAATGGTTTGCAGTTTAGGGAGGGGCATTTAGAATTTTCAGCCAGAGAGCTCTTGGGCCTGAGAAAACTACAAACCCTAGAATCCCACAGGATGTTGAAAGTGGAATAACAGCACCATAACAGTGTAATGTAGAAATGGCCTTAATTACAGATGGATAGATTCAAGAAAGGAAGCCATCGTCCTGAGTCTGCAAGACCAGAGCAGGGCTGTTGATAATAGGGTGATGTGCAGGGGTCTCAGTCATAGGGATACCAGAAGTTGAAGTCAGCTTGATGACAGTGAACAACAGCTACAGTTAAAGGACCTTCCAGACCAGCATAGGAGATAACATTGCAGAGGAAAGTGGAATCACTTTCTCCTTCTGCTAGTGGGAGCTTCTATTGACCTAGTTCCTCCCACAAATTGAAAGGTGACCTGGGAAATAGGTCAATATCTGGAATCATAAACTTCTCTCAAACGTTTAATATCTGTATCAAACATCATTTAGGACGAAAGATTGAAAGTTGCACTCAGTCCAGGATTGCATTCCAGTGGCTAGCTTGTTATAGAAGAAGCTGAGCATCCTCTCACTTCTCTGAGAAATGGTTAAAAATACTGCTTTGCACTCTGAAAGTAGGACAAGGACTCAGGGTGCTTCGATGCTAGGAGTGGAAAGAATATTCACATTTATTTCCTGGCTTGGAAGAAAAAAATCCCAATAGTTGGGAAACCCAATTAGAAAAAATGACAAAGTGGTAAGAATTTTACCCAGTTTTTTCCCAATTATTCACACATCCCAAAAATTTTTGAGAAACTTATGTGGGTTCTTTGCACAGTAATCATGGGATTTTTCTGTTAAAAACATTCTTTTGTGCAACAAACATTCTTTCCAGACTGCTAAATGTTTTTTGGTACCAGATTACCATTTTTACCAAGATTTATTTTGTACTTAGTTTTGATGCTAGATTGCTGTTTTCTGTGCAGAAAACATATGTGGCTTTCTATAAACATTGTTTTTTGTCGGGGGGGGGAATGTTCTTATGCAAAAAACCCCGCTTGTTTTTCTGTGCAAAGTAATTTCCTCAAATAATTAAGAGTGCTTGAATACTTGAGGAAGACTGTGCAGAAATATTTGTTTTCTCTACAGCAGGGAGAAAACTCTTGAAAATATTATTCCTCATTTGCAAGGATGAAATATTTACATCCTTCTTCCAAACTGCCAGCTCCAAGCACTACCAGTCAAAAGGCATTGTGCATCACCTCCATCCTTCCCTTGGCTGATACTTAATGATAAGAAAGAAGATATAAGTGGGAAGAAAACACAGGAGTGCTACAAATGGAAGACAGCATTATCTGTCTTTTTAATATGTATATATGTATGTATTAATTATACTATACACAGAAGACAGCATTATCTGGACTCCTCAACAATTCTGTGAATGAAGCTTGAGTGATGGCAATATGACTTGATTCTTGAAAGTCCCTAGCGAGTATTAAAACTTTCTGTTCATTCCAGATCCTTGAGGGAAATTTTCCTTTAGATAAATTTTCTGAAGTTCCTTCAGCAGAAATTGTCCTCTTTCCTTCTGCCCACTCATGTTTTTTTCTTTAACACCACTGAATATCAGCCAATCTGTTAACTTTGTGTGCTGCCTAACTTTTGTGGTGTGCATGACATCACATCTTAATGGGTCCAGATGTTCTGCTTGCTATTTGTATCCATGGTGTTCCATGTCTCTGGCTTATAATCTAATTCCTATAACTGTTCTCTGTGTATTTTCCCCATGTTAATTCCTCAAAACTTTCAGAAACAGATACCATCTTAAGAGAACTTCAGTTGTCATATACTTTCCACATTGTGAAGTTTGAAAAGCTTAATCCTATACTGGATCCATGTCTATCTCCCATACTTTAATCACTGTGGGTTGAGTTTCTTGGACATCTGCTTTTCATCCACTATAAGGAAAACTCAAATTTCCATAAGTTACCTTGGAGTAATTCATATTCATCTGTATTTTAAAAAAATATGATGCACCTTGTGGAAATAGTTTTTCTGAGAAACAGTATCTTGTAAACTTGATCCAGCCAGATAGATAAGTAGTCTTACACAATCAGATACAAATACTGTAAAGAAAGCTAGGGAAGGCAATTTAGATTTCATTTTTTTAACTGTGGATCATGTTCCTCAAGCTTTTGAAAGATTTTTTTTTTAATGAATAAAATTTGTAATTGCTAGAAGAATTTACCAGATTTCTTCTTGTAGGTCCTGCAAGAAGTAGCAATGACTTCTTATTAGTATTCCATGAAAGTAAAAGGAATTTCCATGCATTTTCAGTATGCTCTAAATCTTGGCAGGTCACCTATGAGAAAACCATATATAGTATATTGGCTCTGTAATTCAAGGGTAATAATGTTTTTTTCTTCTTCTTCCTTTCAGACTGTGAGTCGGCATTTCAGGAACATCCCAGTAAATGAGAAAGAAACCCTTGCTTATTTCATCTACATGGTAAAAAGTAACAAGAGCCGATTGGATCATAAGTCAGAAAGCAGCAAACTGGAATGAAAATTAAATAAACTCTGGATATAAGCAGGTGTGATATTAAAGGTGCATTATAAATATTTTTAAACTGTTAAAAGAGAGTGTTTTTTTTTTTGTAAATTACATTGTACAATAGAAAGTAATATAGAAAACTTTGTTCCACAATATTAGAGTATACAATTCCAGAAGGTGTATGATGATTTCTGTGATTTCAATTCCTAATATTTAAAGGAGGGATAGAGGTCACAAGAAAAAATCAAGATGTTAGAGAGAAGAACTGTACAGAGGATTAAAGTAAATAAGTCACATATGAAATGAATTCAGCATTCTGAAATTGGATCATATTGTGTCCAGAGTGTATTTATGGCACAGATCAGGCATAGCACTGGATATTTGGTACAAAAAATTTAATCTGTAGCTCACTGCTTGTGCACAATATGGGATTACTTGTCTCACATTTTCATGGGTGCTGCAGTCTCTAAAGGTAGCCTTTGTGTCTGTTAGGCATAGGAGAGTTGTTTTCATAGAGGAATAAGCCTTGCTTGTCTGCTAATTTATTTTAGAACCTCTGTTTCATAAATTCATGAGTAAAATTGTTAATTACCTACATCATTCAGAATATCTTTTTAATGGTGAGCTACTATAGTTTTGACATGCTGTCTGCTATCATTCTAGAGTTTGGTATATACCTTTTGATTTGTACTCACTATGATGCTGAAAATGGCTTCATTTAAGTTGCTGTGTGCCTTGATCTAGAAATGAAATACCAGGTTAAGTCTGGTACTGTTTGGAAGCCATTTGGTGCTGGGTTCAATCTCATTTTGATAAAGTCTATATCCATTAACCAAACACTTGACATTAATGGCCTCTTTGATTTTTTGAAGTGTGAGGGCATGATATGCACATGCATACAGCATTTCCATACTTTTCAGTGCAGGAAGTTGCATTGTGGTCTAAAGATATCTCTCCAGCTTGTGGCCTACCAGGTTTGACCTTTCAGGAGCTGCTGCCGAATTTTTGTAGTCCCAGTTCGACATGGTTGGCAGGTTTTTGATCCCTTTTTGATCTGTTAAAAATAGTCCCAAGTTACTCAGGCCCTGTATAAAATAAAACTTTACCCAAATAACAGAAGTGTGATACTATTTGTAGATGCTGTTGTATTTTATTCACAGTGAATATGGAAACTACTAGCCCCATCACAGTTCTTAACTTTGCTTTTAAAAACCACAGTCTGAGTACCACTGAATAAATTAATCTTGCATCCAAATAAAAGCTGAGTGGTGTTGTCTAAGGTACCAAGATGCCTTCTACAAATATGACTTCTCAAATATTACTCTCCAAGATTATATTATGCTTTGGTGAATTACTCTATGGGAACATCTTGCTTAAGTGCAGGGTACAGGGAAGAAGTTGTAACCCCTTCAGTTGTTTCTAGTTATGATAGAGTGTGTGGAAAACCTACGCTTTGTCTCAGCAATGATGAATTCACATGCAGCTGTGCTTGTTCACTTCTCTGGCAAACAGATGTTCAAGAAACATCAGCTTGTGTCATGAGTGCATTTTATTCCAGTTAATTGAATGCTGCTTTTAAGGATGGGTATTTTCAGGCAGCATATGTCCAGTTAGTACTTTTTAGGATGTGTACTTTTAATGCATCTTACTTAAACACCTGTATGACTATGTAACTGGGAAGACTGCTAAAGTACTTCAGATTACTACTTTGCATTTTAAAATTTGCTAAATGATTGCACTTCCCTCTTCATTTAATAACTAGACTGAACTAGCAATAAATTCAGTTCATGAATTTTTACAGGTGAAACAGTCTTTGACTGTTTGGGGCTTCATAACATTCATCTTGTACAGCTTGGGGAAAAAAACATGGGAAAATTTCTCTAAGATAAGTACCCTCAGCCTCATTTCTAGACCAAAAATGTAAACTTTTAGGTGCTAGGGCTTATTTTTGCAGATAACTGCAGAGTTTCAAAATGAATCAGCAGAACATACATATCAGGCTGTCTACAGAAAAAATGCAGAGGGAAGTGCTTTCTCTTAAGGAGCTGTTTTCGAGATCAAATCAAGGAACCTCCCCCCCCCAAAAAATGAACGAACTGGTGAAAAATTGTTATAGAAGCAAATTAGTACTTTCAAAGTGAAGAGGATCACAAATCTCACCATCAAATCTGAGGAATGGTGAGTCTCGTTGCCTTTTATAAACATCTGTATATGCCTTATACTCAGCTAGACCAACAGTTGTTGAGCAAATGTCTTGGTAGCTAGGATGGGCCATTCTTGTGGCCTATTAGGCTAGAAACAGATCCTGTTAACAGCAATATCTATATTCAGGGAAAAGCCTGTGGTTCTTGAACATCTTGTTTTGAATCACTAAAAACACCATAATGCAGTTGTTTAATATAATGGCAAATTATGCTGCATGCCATTTAAGGAAACTTTTCTATTCCTTGTGGTTTTAATAAAACCTTCATCAGCATTTTTGAGCTTCAAAGATATGAATCCTTAAGCAATGGCTAAAATTAGTTGAATATATAAGAACAGAGTCACATTGACAGAGTTCATTAAGACGAGCTAGTGGGTAGTACTTTATATTTATTCGTGTCAAATATAAACTTTACATGGGGTTTAAGCTGTTCAGCAATGAACCTCAGCCTGAGAGTGACTCTTTCCACACCTAGGGCTGACCACATCTATATCGAATGAAACCACTCCAAATCAAAAGATCTGTTTGATGCCTTCAAACCCATTTAAGAACCCACTTAATGCTAGAAGAAGGGCCATAAATTGTTTTAATGGGCTTTGCATCAGAGCCGAAGATCTTACTGTGGCACATCTTCTATAATGAGGTTGACTTCATCAAAGATGGTGGTCCTCAGTGTGTTAGTTGTTGTACTTGTAGTAGTAGTAGTAGTAGTTGTAACAGTAATAGCACAAGAATTTTTGTTCATCCCTTGAACTGAATGAAGATGAGAGCAAAGGGAAGGGGAATGTGCAATGAGAGTGACAGTAGTGGAATGACACATTTAAGAAAACATGGTACAGTGGATAGAACCATCAGTCCCATAGAGGAAGGCGTCTCACCCTGTTCACTTTTCCAAATCTGTCTTTGCAGTGTAAATATTACATATTGAGCTTCTACATTAAATTTCAGATGTTGTCTTGCGAAGAATGTTATAAAATAAGATTCAGAAGGGACAGTCAGTCTTGGTGTTCTTGCAGAACACTCGAGTTGAGTAACAAAGCTAAACAAAGGAAAATTTGTTTTCTGTCACCTGAAAGATTTCTCAGTAAAAATATCCTGGGTAGTTGAGCAAAACATCTTAGAGCCCAAATAACAGAGGACAAAAGTCCCCCCCCCACATATTCAAAGCAGAATAAAAAGAGCCACGAGCAAGGTAAAAACCAAAAATGTAGCTGTTGTTGACTTGTCTAAGAGAGGACTTAATAAACAGTATTCTAAATTTTGTAATGAGTAGATTAGCCAGATTGAAATATTGGGAGAGGGAAAGGAGAACCTTGCACTTTACCTTGTATTGATAAATAGTAATGTAAATAATATAGAAACTCTTTGACATGATTGGGGTGTTTGTCTTCGAAGGTGAACCTGTGTTCAGTGCACTGGTGTCACTTCACTCTGTATGTTGAGATGAGGGACTGGCAAATGTTCAGAAAAGCATTTCAGCACTCCCAAAGTTTAATAAAGGGCCCTTGCAGTGATGAAGCAGAATATCACCACTCACATTTTTGATAACCCACATGTTTTGTTGTGATTCTATACGTCTACTGTTCTTTTTTTAATGTCGTCAATTGTGCTACAGGGTAACCTCTACTCTCCTATAAACTTCATACATTCTCATTTATTATCAATTACTTAATTAGGTGTTAAATTTTAAATATTTGTGGAGGGGTAAGGTGCTTATGCCTTAAACTCAGACTTTCAATTAAATATGTTGTATGAAATAATTTAGAAATAGTTTTCTGCAGGGTTCCTTTTTTTTAACATCTTTCAGGCATAGGCTTATGGAGCTTCCCTCTTGTTATATTGCCTTCATCCCTCCTGTCTTGTCTGCCTGAATACTGCAGAAATATAAATTAATCTATTTTTATGCCCCTTTGATTTGTAACAGTCTTACTGGAAGAAAACAGCTTCCTTTTGCCTTCATTCAGTCTGGTGGGTCTTTATGTGTTGTACTGATCTTTATGCCAAATGTTTTCAGTAAACTTGTATCTTTGTGAATTATAACTGTGTAAACTTAAAGCAATCTAGTAATTTATAGTGGAACTATAGAGTTCTTTTCTCTAAGATGTATAGTGTATCCTTCCTTCCACTGTGTATAACACTTAAAACCCTGTACTGTTGGATAAAGATGTAAATGCTTGAGATTCATTTCTAATAAATGATCATTTGAGCAACCAGATACAACTGCTTTGTTTTCATTTTGCATTTTGTAATTAGACAAGTTAAATAAAGATAACAGAACAGGAAATATCAGTGTGCATCATATGGATATGAATTATGTCAATCTCAGATGCTGTAGTTTACTGCATATTGTCTTTTTATTTCTAATATATTTTTAAATCACTATAGAATTATTTGACCAAACATCCACTCATACCCAGTTTGCTCTCCAGTATTCCAGACTGCAAAATCAATTTACTGTCAATTTGCTGTCAGGTATCCCGGCCCAAGAGCAAGCAAATGCCATGGATAGCCATCAGTCCTGTAATTTGATGATGTAGAAGAAAGATGTGGGTGGCCTCCTTTAGTGATAAACTGTACAGAGAAGGCAGACCATCTAGGATGTCTTTTCTCATGAAATCATCTTGGCTGTCTGTTGCCTAGCTTTTATTTTCTGGCATGGCTTGCATTTTCCTCTTCTGAACTGGCAGTGAATGATCTGGAAGGTTTTAAGTCCTATGGTGCTTGACAGTAGAATGGCAGTGTGGTGATGTGATTGGAGTATAAGGTCTGTGCAGCTTGTTAAGTGACTCTGAGATTGGCATTTTCAGCCCAAACTTGCAAGACTTGTGTGATTAAAACTAAAAAAGCAAGAGCAATTTATGTCACCCTGAGCAAGTTGGAGCTTACGCAGGATATAAACAAAAAATTACATAACTTGAGGTAGCAGCATTTTGGCATAGAACATGAATATATTTGTGAATAAATTCTTTCTGCATTTGTTCTAGGAATATTTTTATGGTATCATGGCAGTATGAATGACAGTATTTTGATATCAAAGCAGAAGGTATGGGCAGAAAGTATCTTCATAGCTATCTTTTCATAATAGTTAACATCTCAATTGCAAGAAGGATTACAGTACAAGGAACTCAAATCTCTCTCCCTGCCCTTTAAAAAATGGACAATGAACCACTTATAAGTGCAGTTTGGGCACATTTTAGGTATGTAGTGTTCCAAGCCATTTCTATCTGTCTTGGAGCTATTTTATTATAGCTTATGAAGTTGTTGCCAAGGAATTGTATTGTACTGTATTGTAAGTGAGAACAATACAAAGACTTTATTGTTGTACAGAATCTATACCCTTTAGATTGCAATCTTGAGCCTTTCAGTCTTACTGGTCTCTTCATTGTTAATGATCAAAAGCTACAGCCTTTTATCAAAAACTGCTGATGTCAACTCAATCCCCCAATGTAGAGCTTTTTATAACAAAGCTTCATGAACCTGTATAATCCTACCTACCTTTTTCATGTTAGCTACAATATCTATATTATCTGATAGTAGTTGTCAACTTGGTTGCTTATCCTTCAATTGTTCTTGACGGACACACATACCCTGTACAGCTTACAGAGAGAACAGGAAATAAAACAGAAAATACATTCAGAAAATGTTAAAGGCATCAGACAATTGGCTTGATTCAGTTTCTCCTTTGCTGGGAGAATCATTCCCTGAGTTGATCTCTTATGGGCACCTACCCTTCTGATCCAGAATGTTCCTCACCCCCCTGGAGGAGGTGGGAAAATTCATAAAGATTGTTCTCATTCCATCAGCAGGAATGCTCTGTTGGATCAAAGGCTCTTTGTGGATGGGAAGCTCTCTGCAGGAGGCAGATTCTTAATTTGATCCAAAACCCTTCCTGAAAATTCAGGCCATTATCTACCAAAACTAAACAGTAACTAAGTCAGGGATCTCTCTGGGAGGAGAATTCCATAAAATAGTCATGCCTGAAAAGGCCTTGTGTTTCATGTCTGTCCATTCTGAAGGCAAGGATAGAATGGGGCATTGCTTCAGATGATGACTGAAGCATGTACATCTCCACATGATAGTCCTGGTCCTACAGGCAGAACACCAACAGCTTGAACTGAACGGAAAAAAAGAAGCCAATGCTGCTGGTGCAATATTATGTAATCTGTGCAGTGTGTTATAGTTAAACATATATGTATTTGCATTCTTCAAATTAGACTGTACTCTCAGCAAAATGATCTTATGCTTTTGTGCTTGTAGCTCCATCAGGTGCAAAGGTGGGCAACCACAGAAAACCTGGGACTGTCTCCTACTACTACAGGCCTTCCAGGGGCTGCACCTGCCACTTTTAGTTTCTCCAAAAGTGCTTTGGGGCTAAGACAAAGTATATCTGTGGGACATGCCTTGTTTTAGTTAAAAATTAGTTTCATGGAGGTGCAATTCTCTGTTTCTTTTTATGAATTAAACATTAGTGTTTTGGGGGTTCCTGGGGCTACACTAAACAGCTTGGTAAGCAACACCATCCCTCTCCTCTGCCACAATGTAATAAATGCCAGAATTGCAAGTCATCCTGTGAAGTATCTGATCACCTAGCCATGTAGCTGAGAAGCAAGTCGTGCCTTGTACCCTCTGTTGTCTAACCTTGCAGTAGTTCCCTATACTTTCCAGGCATGTTTACGTTAGAGCCCTTTCACATTACACAGTTGTAGTGTTATGGTTCTATTTTAACTCCCCTGGCAACAATCTATGGAATTCTAAGATTTGGAGGTTATGGAGCGGCATTTAGAATTCTCAGCCAGAGAGCTCCTCAAGTGCCCCCCAAACTACAAACCCCTGAGTTCCATAGGATGTTGCCATGTCAGTTAAGTGGAATCATACCCCTATAGTTGTATTGTAGATTTTTATTTGATGATGTTGTTTTAGATGGTTGATGCTTTTAACTGGTTTTAATTTTTTTAATAGTTTGATTGCTTTTTAACTTTTGTATGATGTACATTTTGAACTATGTTTAAGTGCTGTAAACTGCCTTGAACCTTTCAATGGGAAAATGTTGGATATAAATAAGTGTAATCATAGTAATAGTTTGAGAAGGCCCTGAGTACAGTTATTCAGGATGAGTCAGCTGTCCTCTGCTCCTTAATCAGCTCCCTTACAATTGCCCTAAATGTTGCTTAAATAAAAGCCGATGTGGTGGTGCGCTATGGGGTAATAGATAAAGACTAGAGAGACCAGATTTAAATCTATCTTCAATGATAAAACTCAGAGTGTCATCTTGGGCCAATCACTGTCAGCTTAGGCTATTCTCTAGAATTTTGAAGCAGCTTTTAAAGCAAAGTAAAGGGCTTCTTGGGTGAAGGACAGGATGGAAGTATAATGAAGTTTATTATGTTTCCTTCAATATGTACTGCAAGATTGGCATTTCCAGAGAGAGATATCTAAAAAAGGCAGCTAAAAAATCTTACTCATGTATGTAGCCTATATCTTTTGCAAAGAACCATGAGCAAAGGACTAGAGACAAGGACTAGGGAAATAGAAGAAACTAGCTTGAACTGTTCTTTTCTATTGGTGATGACAGAAGACTATAAGATTAGTGTGAGATATCAATTCCCACACATCAGATGATTTAAGTCATAGTGGAGAATTCTGCTTTTCTCCAAAGCATGCTATAAGGCTAATCTTTCATTCATAAAAAGCACAAGACCTCTGTGTGATGTAAAAGGAAAAATTTCCCTGCATTCAATATCTACTTTCATGGTGCCACATGATGGCCAAGATCCTTCATTGTTTTACGGTAGCATAAATATCTGCCAGCAGAGTTATGTAACACCTATACTGAATACCAATGTAGCACAACTTCTGTGGATCAATGGTCAATGCGAAGACAGAAAATCCAGTGTGAAGTTGTGATGCACAGTGAAAAAACCCAATGTATAGAAGCAGTGTGCATTCATATACTATGCTGTGTACTTGAATGTACTACCCCATGTACATTGGTTCCATTTACACTGCTGTCAGTTAAAAAGGAGAAAAGAAAAAGAAGGGGCAGTACAGAGTGATATTAAAGCCTCAGGTTGCAAAGTGTATTTATACAGTTGTGGGAGTGGGATAGATTGTAGTAGGATCCAGAAAGATGCAAATCATGTCTATTGTCTTAAATTTTCAAAGGGCTGGGTGAGGTGATACAGGTCTTTTGGATCTTTACGGTGGGCAGTTAGTGTTGAGATGTGAAAGCAATACAAGTCCATTTCCCTGGGTTCAAAACTCTCTCTGAGAAGATTCCTTTTGTAATAGGTGCAGTTGCTACTGTAGAATGAGTTTTATGACCTGAAGCTTTAATATCACTGTACTGCATCTGAAGAAGTGGCTTTATATGTACAAAAGCTCTTGCTTAAATAAAAACCAGTTAGTGTTAAAGGTGCTGCAACATTCCCTTTTTCTCCCCTTCCCTTTTTTATGCTGCAAGAGAGTAACACAGCTACTTCTTTGAAAACTACTGCTGTCAATTGGATATGACCATTTTGCATTGCTGCCCCCCGCCCCCGCCAATGCATAATGCAACTTACACCTACATATGCCCTTAACAGGACGCTGGCATATAGCTTGTGGATCAGCTTCCTCTGCATATCTCCCCCAAAGCCTTGAAGTTCTGTATTTCAGAAAGGAAGAACACTTTTGCCATTACTGTATCAGTGGAGCTACAGGTTCTTTCTTAAAAGCAACATGGAAGAAGTTTGTAAATTTATAAACAACAACAACAATTCTCCAGCTTAGTTCTTAGGATTGCTGAGGGAGTGTTAGAGAGAGTGCATCCCGCTGCAGATGCAGTTGTCAACCCAGTAACTAATGTCTGGAGGGCTATTCTGAAGCACTACCATCTGAATCGCTGAGCGTTTCCTTCAGGTCCTGTCCCTATGCTTTTTGACCATAAGAGGGCAGTATCTTCTAAGCAACACAACCAGGTGTGCATATGCAATCTCTCCCCCTCCCCATTTGCTGATTGGGTGAAAAACATTCTCCACAGATGTTAGAAGGATCACAGCCATTTTCCTGTCACAAATGGAACTCTTTTCGCTCAGAGTGGTTGTACTTGTCAGATACCGGAAGTAGGATTATGCAGTATTAAAGGATATGAGTATAATTTTTTAAAAAAAAGAAGAAGATTGACTATGTTTTAATGGCCTGGCTGAGAATGAAATGGAACATTTACAGTGGTTTGGATCCCCAAAGAAGTCATTTTCCCACTGCTTCCATGATACGTGATAAAAAACAGACTTCACTTTTTTTCTCAACATTCTTATTGCAAAAGGCTGATTGGAGGACAGTGGAGAGTGTAAATAGGAATTTAATAGGGAGGGAGTTTCTACACGCAACCTTTTACTTGCTAGAAACTATAACGATAATAGCTGAGATTTAAATTTTATTTTCATTTAGTGTTCAAAGTAGCCTTTTCACACTATGCAATTATAGCACTATGATTCTGCTTTTACAGCTGAATCCTGGGGTTTCTCCCTTGGGGAGCTCTCTGGCTAAGAATTCTAAATGCGCCGCCCTACACTGCAAATCCCAGGATTCCATAGGATGCAACAATGGCAGTTAAAATGGATTCATAGTGCTATAGCTATGTCCTGTGAAAGGGCCCAAGGAATGACTACTGAGTTTTTCCAGCACATCCATTCAAGAGGTAGTGCTGAGTTCACATCTACTTGAAGAGAAGGTTGGTTCTTCCCAGACTATTATAAGCATTTTTTTCCTAGGCAGGGGAGACTTTCTTCAAATATGTTACCTAATTTCTCTTGATCTTTGCTGGATCTTCCTCCCTGGGTGTCTAGATCTGCTTCTTCCTTGCTGTCCTTCAGCAGCAGGAGACTTTTCTGTTCTAAACGGGCTTTTAGGAAGTCACTGCAGGGACTTTTAAGCATGTACTGTTTATTACCTTTTATCTTTCCTCTTTCTAACAGATTTGTTTTAAATGGTTTTAATTCTGTAGTTTAATTACATTTTAACAGTTTCTCTGTTTTTACTTGTGGCTTTGTATGTGCTTTTATTATCTGTGTGGTTTTAATTTGGCTAAGATGCCTTGAATTCCAGTTTTGGGGATGAGGCAGTTCTTCTGTATGACTATGTGTGACCATGTATTAGTCTTAATTATTATTATTGTGTTGTTAGATATAAGGCCATTTCTGCACTAGACTGTTATACCACTATTATTCCACTTTCAACATCCTAGGGAATCCTGGGGTTTGCAGTTTCGAGAAGGGCCAGCTCGACTACAAACCCCAGGAGTCCATAGGATGTTGAAAGTGGAATAAAAGTGCTATAATAGTCTAGTGCAGAAATGGCCTAAGTGTCATAGCTATTCTAGCAGCACAAAAAAGTAGTGTTTGATAGAACGCACAGGAGCAAAGATCATAGAAAGCAGATTACACCACAAGGCAGCCTTCTCAAACCCAGCATCCTCCAAATGTGTTGGCCTATAACTGCCATCATTTTCTGAAAGCATAGCTCTGCCAGAATAGAGTCAAAGCTAGATACTTCCATACCTTCTGTGCACTTCTTCTCTAAAATGTTCTTTTGGAGCAGTACAGTAACTGGATTTTGACTCCTCTTAACCCTTATTTTGCTAGTTATGATGTTCTCCCCTTCCCTTGGCAAGTACACTTATTGCCTTCTCTGTAGCTAGTGGTTTCCTGTAGGAAGGATTTGCTCTTTTTCCCACAGCTTATCAAGGTACAGCATTTTGCAACAGTGAGAGGATCTGAAGTTCTGCAGAATGGAAGTGTCAGTCTAGCTGGGTGTTTAGTACAGAGATTCCAATAGCCCTATGTGTAAGAATGGGTGAGAGCAGAAAAAGCAAGGAACACATTGCAGTGATTTTATTTGAAAGCCAGCCAAAGACCTGAGTGTCTGTAAGGCTGGCCTAGGATCAAAGGCCGTCGTGGCTGTAAATCTTTCACCTGTGACTGTTACTTACTGGGACTTACAGTCATTACGTGGAGGTCGGGCCCAGGTCAGGATTTCTCCTGTCTCTTCAGTCTCCAAACTCAGAAACATCCTCCTTATCTTTGACGCCATCTTGACATAAAAAAAACAAATTATGGCCCAATTACTCTCCCTGAAGGAGCCATCCAAAAATGACCAAAGGGGGCACCTTAAATGACAAGAACTGTTAGGTGCTTCCTTAAGAAAATGCAAGCAAGAGAATGGAGAGGAAAACTGCAATAGTCAGTGCCTGTTGGTACTATTTCCCATCCATACAGGTTCCCATAGAAAGGCCAACTGTGTTATTATCTTAATGTCTAATCACACACACCCACACACAAAAAACCCTCTTTTTAAAAACTCGAGAATGATGATTTACTGAAGCCTTTTGGTTTCTTAACAGAGAAACTCATTCTTGCTTCCATTGTTGCCCACCAGAACATCACACAAAAAAAGAACAAACTCAAGCACCCTTCCTAAATTGGTCACTGTAAAGTTTTACTGAGTGGTGTAGTTTGAGCATTGGACTACGACCCTGGAGACCAGGATTCGATTCTCCACATAGAAACCCACTGGGTAACCTTGAGTGCATCACACATTCTCAACCACAGAAAACCGCATAATAGGTTTGCCTTAGGGTTAACATAAGTTGGAAACAACTTGAAGGCATACCACAATAGCAAAAGTTTTGTTTTCCTGCGCTTGTACTTAATCAGTTTGGGGGAAGGCACTACACTTAGTGTTAAAACATACATTTTGCATACAGAATGTCCTAAATTCCACCCCTAGCATCCTCAGTTCAAAAGGAATCAGAAGCGGGTGATGAATCGGGCCTCAATCTGAGACCCTGGGCAACCACTTCCACTTGGAACAGTAGTCAACACTGAGCTGAATAGACAAATAGTCTAAATGAGTGGTAAGGCTGGCAGCTTCCTGTATCCTCCAGAGATGTGCAATGTGTTGCCTTTCCTTTTTGAAAAGGATGTGTGAGTTTTCTTGCTGATACCAGATCTACTGTGTCTAATTTGCACATGTAAATGGTCTCTCCAGAATTCTTGATCTACAAAGTTTTGGCTTATTCTGATATGTTCTTGTTCCATACATTACAATGGCCAAGAACTGCCAGACATCAGAAGAATTCATTTCTCAAAGAAGGCAGCAGAATCATAATGCCCTTTCAGCTAGCTCAATACTCCCCAAACCCTGATATTGCTCCTGGAGGCTTACTTCTATTTCATGCATTTGGGAAGGACACAAAGCGCCCCCTAGCCCATTTACCAATAGTTGCACTATGGCCATTTCCGCACTAGCCTGTTATAGTGCTATGATTCCACTTTCAACATCCTATGGAATCCTGGGGTTTGCAGGAAGGGCCGCCCAGGCTAGTGCGGAAATGGCCTATAATTTGCTTTACCTTATTCATCACTTCCACACTACTACATTCTGTCAGGGCCACAGCTTCCCCATCCCTGAACTCTATGCAGACAACCTTCTCTTGTACAGAACAGGAAGTTTGGGGGCACAGGTCTGGCTAACTTTGGTAAGCTGTATTTGGAAAAATGAGCATAAATATTAGATGTGAATCCGATTGGTTTGGTGGATAGAATTTCACACCAGCACCTGGAAGACCTGGGTCCAAATTCCTCCTTGCACATGAAGTTGAGTGGCTGTTCTTGCCTCAATCTGCATCATGGGCTTGTGGGGACAGTCATATTCACCCCTAGAAAGAAGAGGAGATTATAAAATAAGTTGACAACATCTGTCACTGTAAGAATGAAGCTGAAGCCTTAACAGTTAATTTTTGAGGAATTTGTACAGTCTTAGGCTGATAGACTCCCCACAGAATAAAACTCCCAGGTGAATTCTCCACTTTGTGTTTTTAAAGGGATTTTGTTACTTACAGAAGGCTGCTGAATTTTGGTTCCATCATGCTGTACTGCAGAATAATATCTGTGCCTATTATCCCAGGTCACCACCTGGACAGAACACATAAAACTGGCCTTGAGGAGGTCCTTCTCTCAGTCTCACCGCAGTCACAAGCACAGTTGGTGAGTGTGCAAGAGAAAGCCTTCTGGGAGGCTGCTCCTAGCCTTCCCAGAAAGGTCAGAATGTCCTTCTGACAGCGGGCAAAATTCTTTTTATGCCCACAGGCTTCTAGTGCAGAAACTTCTTAAGGAATGTTCTGAGATGTGCTGTATTCTTTTAAACACAACTGTTTTTAATACTTTTTAAAATCTTAAGAAATGTTTTAAGACTGTTTTTAGTTGTATTGTTCTTTTCAAACTGTATCTCACAATTTCGGAAGAAAGGCAAGATACAAAGAAATATCATCATCATCAACAACACTACTGCTAGAATCTTATATCACTTGTTAACATTATGTAACTTAGCTGCATAGCTACATAGCAGAGACACTAAGAAGCCCTTTTTCTGAACTGAGAAGATGTATAGTGGGACATCAGCAAGAGGTCCGAATGTGCATTGATGCCCAATAATTCCCACAGACATGTTCACTTAAGTCTTCCAAGTAGACTTACAGAATTCCAGCCATAAATAAATAAACAAACAAGTAAACTAACAACAAACTGAGTGAACTTTACCTTTTCCCTACTAAGTACAATGGGCCCTTGTTATGAATATGTGTGCATGAATGTTTGTGCCTTCAAATCGCCTTTTTACTTATGATACCCCTACAAAATGTCATAGGGTTTTCTTAGGGAAGAAGATGTGGTTTTACCAGTTCCTTCCTCTGAACTTATAGCCTACAGCGTCTGTTATTTGTTGGCAGTCTCCCATCCACATACTAACCAGGGCTGACCTTGCTTAGCTTCCAAGATAAGATGGGATCTGTTTGCCTCTCAGGGAAGTTTGGGAATAAATGAGCTGAAATCTATGCTGCATTGCTCTTTCATGGCAAGCTCTCATCTTGGGTCTCATCATTGTTCTCAGGCCACTCAAGTCAGAAATAATTAAAATACCAAATTTTATTATTTCCTTTATTCTTTTACTGAAGTTTTTCAAAGTTCACTCTTTGAACTTGTTGGGGGTTTTTTTAAGAGCCTTGTTCTCGTTTAGTACATGAATATCTTATGTCTTACTCCACTGTGTAGCTTGTCTTTATGATGCCCAGTAAATTATATACATTAAAAAATTATTTCTGAATTGTTCATTGGTTTTTGGAAACTTCATAAGGCAGAACTATACAAGAAAAGCAGATTATTTTGGTTTAATGGGGGGGGAGAAATCCCTCACTGGCATCCCAGGATAGATCTTACACATACCACCAAGGAAGAGGAGGAGGAAAGCACAACCGCTTCATTTCACTAGGTTGCAGTCCTGTCTGTCATTCAGTGCAATAGGCAGGGCAAGCAAGGAGTGTAGCAGCACAGTATAGCTTGAGCCACTGGTAAGTTTCAGTTTCTGCTAGCAAAAATTGGTTATAACTACATTATCCAGATACTTCCATGGATATGAAGTAGCAGGAATCTAGTACAAGCATACCTCAGTTAACAAAGCCTCTGAGAAAGAAGCTTCTTTTTACAAAGTCTTTTTATGCCTGCCCAGTGCTTCCTTCCTCTTTGTCTTCTCTCTAGGTGGAAGCCTTTTTAGCAGCATTGGCACTGGTAAGATAGTAAAAGAGGACTGCAGGGGGGGGGAACAGACTTTTGGTGGCAGCATATGTGAAATAATGCAATAAATATTGAGCTGTGGTGGTGAATGGGATTTTACTCTAGCTGATCCTACTGTAGTCCTGTGTGTCAGCCTACAACAAAGTAAACAGCAGCTGAATCCCTTACTGAGTATGTGTGAACAGCAAAAGAGAGAAAAAGGGGGGAAAGCAGACACACCTGACTCACCAGCTACTCCCAACGCATTAAAAAAAGGATAGATCTGTAAATCCGCCCACCAAAATGGAAATCATGAGAAAAGTAGAAATTGGTGAAATAGCAAAACATCTCTGGGTATATTTTGGAGGAAGCCTTGGTCTCCAGAAGATTCAAAATGTTTTCATTTATTCATACAAAAGTAAATAAATCCTAACCTGGTTGTTTGTTTTCACATGTGCGTATCATTAGTTCTAAATAAAAAGTCTGGCGAAACATGTTCAAGCTGTTTTTATTGTTTTGTTTTGTTTGTAATGTAGGAACCTATCTCTATTCTTCCTATGTTATTACTGCCTTGATACCAAAGTTTCTGTTAAAAAGGCAATGCCTAGGAACATATCGACTTCATTTATCTTGCCGTTGTCGCATCTGCTTGGAAGGTAAAAAGGAGGAAATCATTTCTGTAATGTTGTAAGTGAGCCTCTGTGACAATCATTTTGAAATCACTTGTCTGGATTCAAATATTACACAGAAATCATCCCTGACCTGTTTCATTCTAAAATGAGTTGTCACCGCAATCCACAAGGGTATTTCTGGCAGCTGTTATACAGAGAAGGAGACAGTCACTAGAATTAGACACAACAGCAACATCAGATTATACCTTATTTTGGTGACCAGATGAGGTAACATGACCATGGGATGTGCAGAAACATCCCAACTGCACAGGGAATACAGGTGTCAGGATATCCACAGTGTATGTACTATGTATAAAGAAGAAGTTGCTGTTTGGTTTGATTGAAACCTCCAATAGACCGCAAGGATAAAATTGTTTTTGGGGGGCTGACTGAGGACTGGAAAAGGCCCTGAAATACAGGGACGTACATCTATTTTAGAACAAATAAAAAAAATCAATAAGGTTTATTTGATTAATTTTTCAGAACACACACCACAAATATTTGTGGTCCCATAGAAAAATGTGAAGAAGTCCAGGATCTGTCTTTGTCACTGGAGGGCCAGATGACAAGAGCTCATAAGTGCCTTTTGTCAGGTTTGGCTGGTACGCCAGTTGCGGTTGTCCTTGGACAGTGGTCCAGGCACTGAGAAGCTTATGAGCACAGGGATTTTTGGTCCCCTCTCTCCTCTCCTTCCACTGGCAGGTGAAGTAATACTTAATACTTCCACTGAAGGTATTGTACTGGTTCCCTCTTTGCTGTCAGTCCAGGTTCAAGACTTTGTTGTTAGGTATAAAGCCTAAGTGGGGACCTGGTCACCTGAAAGACTACCTTTTTCAACATAGTGTCATTTAGTCCTTACTGTTCTTTAAAGAGGCTCTCTTGGGAGAGATGCAGAGGTCTGTTTTCTCCTGATTCTGAGTAGGTGATTTAGTCCTGTGGCAGCCGCTATGTAGATCATGTTAACATTCAGCATTCTCCAACAATTTTCAGCTTGAAATTACCTATTTTTGCAAGCCTTCAATATCTGCCATCTTTTTTGCAAACTACATAAGTACCACATTTTGATTTCTATATTGTGTATTTGTTTATGGTGTATGTTATATAGTTTATTATTGTTGTCCAGTGCCTTGAAATCTTTGGATATAAGTGTAAACAGTTTATATTTAAATTGCTGGACAGAAGAAGGAAAGCAGCACATGCAGTGGGATTGAGAAACAGAAAACTGAGGGAGTAGGATTTATATTAAATTCCAAAGGAGGGACGGTCTTTGAATTTTGGCCTGATCAATTCAGGATTGTGACTTGGCAAATCTAACTAGTGTCCATGGAGATTTAGTTTGGTGGACGCTTTTATGTTTTTTCCAATTGTTAAGTTACTGTTTTTTCATTTCTTACATTAAACCAATATGCAAGTATGGCTGCATGGTTTGTCTATACAGGTATATGATTTTAAGCTATTCAAATTTGTCTTGCTTGTTACATTGATTAAGGTGCCACTAAACTGTTTAAATTATTCATTACTATTTAAAATGTTTAATTGTTCTACATCTATTTTACCAATGCACGCCACTCTGAAATCTTTAATTTTCTTGAATGC
Organism: Ctenosaura bakeri; assembly: GCA_948474755.1. Classification (NCBI taxonomy): domain Eukaryota; kingdom Metazoa; phylum Chordata; class Lepidosauria; order Squamata; family Iguanidae; genus Ctenosaura; species Ctenosaura bakeri. The sequence goes on along the minus strand of CAOLHI010004640.1, from coordinate 101 downwards.
TTTCAATAAAACAAATTTTATCTAGCATTCTTATGAGAGGAGTAAAATCTGCAACAGAGTGTTGCAGCATACCACAATTTGCTATATTGCAATATATTTCA
>CAOLHI010004639.1:0-105456 GCA_948474755.1 Ctenosaura bakeri | reverse complement strand
TGGCAGGTGGCAGCAGCATGTCTGCTGTAAACAGTGCAATGAAGTTAAAGGTGGGAGTAAAAAGGGCTATTACTCTAGCCAACCCTCCTGCAGTTGTGTGTGCTTGCCTATAACAGGGAAAGTATAACAGCAATTCCTTCAAGAACTTCTTACTGAGCTTGCTTGAATGCAAAAGGGGGAGAGCAGATATGCCTGGCTTGCCAACTTCTCCCATTATTATTATTTTTTTAAAGAGTACAGATCTATCAGTTTGGCCACCAAAATGAGAACTGTAAGAAAAGTGCAGACTGGTGAAAGAAAGAAAAAATTAGCCTGGAGGCATCCTGGAAGAATCAAGTGGTCTGTAGAAGAATGAAAATATTTTTCTTTACTTACTTTACTTACACAAGGCTTACTTGACCTAGTTGTTTCATTTCATATGTGCATATTGTTAATTTTGGATAAAAAGTTTGCTGAAGGTTTTTGAACCATTCTTCTTTTTCTTTGTGGTGTAGGAACCCATTCTTATTCCTGTTCTTTCCATGCTATTTCTGCCTCTGGTTTCTCTTTAAGAAGTAATTCCCAGCAACACATCTACTTTGTTGACTGAGGCATACCTGTACATGAACTAAAAACATGGACCTTCTCTCCTTCACCATCAGCCTATTAAGGTATTTGCTAGAGGACCTGGTAGGACTGAACATTTTCACTTGAATGAAGCCAGGCTACAACTGCTTCTTGAAACTTTCTGGCTGCTATCATCCTACCCTTCCTACAGTTGTCATGGACCACAGCAAGCTCTGTTTTTAACAAACAGCTTGAGGATGTACTTCCCAATTTGCTCTGAATGGCCCAACTGCCATCTTTTAAAAGAGATTGATCTCTGGTTCATGAAAAATCAGCAAGATTCTCTTATTCAGCAGAAGCTTTGAAGATGGCATCATCTCATCATAGTTGCAGATCAGTTCTCTCTAAAGCTACTCTTTTCTTTGATCGCCCTGAACTATTCTTAGGGAAGGAAACTGCAAATCAGCTTAGCAGCTAATCTGTTCTGTCTCTCACTATCACATATATATATATCTATCTATCTATCTATCTATCTATCTATCTATCTATCTATCTCTATCTAGGATGCAGGTATTCTTCTTTCTTACTGAGGTTCACACTGCCATTGTAATTTAGCTATTACCAGTACTATTGTAAAATTATCTTCACTCTTAGGGTTTCCCCCCTGTGTTTACATTTTGGTTTCATCACTTATACAGCTGGCCCTCTACATTTGGTAAGGTTAGCAGTGCAGGACTCTTGCAAATGGGGCGGGGGGATGAAAATATCAAAATGCATGTGTCTGTGGGACATTATCAGTTGCTGAGGCATGGTGAGGAGAACAGGCACCCAGGGTCCAATCAGGACAGAGAAAGGAGAGGGAAGCAGAGGATTAGTCTTGTGGCCCTATACTCCCTCTCTCTTGCCCATCTCCTTCCTTGGGGGTGTTACCCTGCTTGCTGGGGGTCCCTTAGGGGAATTCCCAACGCCTGTCAAATTGTCACTTGTGGGGAAAATTAGCTAAGAGCACTGCTTTAGCAATGCAAAGAGGTCAGGGTAATTAAGGATCTTTAACCCAATGTTTGCGGGGTCAGGCTCAGTCAGAAATCACACAAAAAGGTCCAATAAATGAATTTATTGAGTAGTAATAATTCACGCTCACGCACACACGCGCACACACATCCAAGGGCTAATAGAAATGAAGAGTGGAAATAAAATAGATTGTTGAGGGATTCAGTTTGGGAAATACTGCACCTCCTCCTGAAGTCCTTTGGTCCAGGAAGCAGCAATCAAACACCAGCTCAGCGAAGAGATGCTGAGGAGGGAGGGGGACCAGGAAGCATCATAATCCTTCTCCTTGCCTCAGTCTCTTCTGCCCCTCTTGCCTAACTAGCCCCAAAACAGGGACTATTTGTAGGAAAAATTTACTTTGAAGGCAAATCCTTTCCCGGGGAAAACAAACAGGGACAGAATAAGAAAAAGCAACTCCACACCTGGCATTTCTCAGAAGGTAACAAAGTGTCATCTAAATAACAGGATCTTCCTCCACTTTGAGGCTGTGGTGTGAGTTTCTAGAGATGGAGTTGATAAGGTTTTATTGCTTCCAATGCCCAGTTTTCCAGGAACAATTTTACTCCCTTCAAGTGGACTCCTTAAAGGTTAAAGGCCTTTTGTCCACCATGGGCTATCACAACGTGAGGTCTCCTGTTGCTACGTGACTGGAGATTTTACTGGCCTGATCTGGTTCTTTTGATTCTACAACCGTTATTGTCTACGTGTACATTTGAGTGACCTCTCTGGTGGGTTAGATTAATTTTATATCAAAGTTGTAGACCCCAGGACAGGGTTTTCCAACAGGACAACAGGGGTGTGTGGGGGCATTAGGAGAGGGTTTGGGGTGCTCAGAAATTAGGCTGCAAGCTGTCCGCAGCTGGCCAGGCAGCAGCTGGTGGAGAAGGAAGAGGACCAGAGGTGGGTATCTAAAGGGCTTCAGGGCCTAATTATAACTACTGTGAGGGAAGATTTCCCTGGAAACTGGCAAATAATCAGATCCGTGAAAGTCAAACGCACAAATGTGGAGAGCTAACTGTACAACGTCGTCAATAGAGTATAAGTCAGCAATATTTTTTTCCAGAGTTTGGAAATGTTGCTTGTAAGATGTTATTCTGGTGACTAGTTATTTTTGAAGCAACAAACTAGGTATTTTTTTTGCCAGTAATCACCAGGGCTGTAAGTCACTACTTTTTTGGGGGGAGGAGTCATTACTTGGTGAGGATTTCTGAGGGGGATGTATTACCAGATGTGTTCTGACACAGTCTGAGCAACATAAGAGGAAGGAGAATCACGTGTGTAGCTATTAATGTGAACCATCTTGTTGGTGTTTTGCAGCTAGCGGGAAGCAGAAGAGCTACTGGTACATGGAGGGAGACAAAGAGATAGTCTGCCTACAGTTAGGCAGAAAAAATGGAATGCACAAATATAGAATGGGGGATGTGTGGCTGGATAGCAGTACATGTGAAAGGGATCTAGGAGTCTTGGTAGATCACAAGCTGAACATGAGTCAGCAGTGCAATGCGGCAGCCAAGAAAGCCAACGCAATTCTTGGTTGCATCAATAGGAGTATGGTGTCTAGATCAAGGGAAGTAATGGTACCACTCTATTCTGCTTTGGTCAGTTCTCATCTGGAATACTATGTCCAGTTCTGGGCACCCCAATTCAAGAAGGACATGGTCAAGCTGGAGTAAGTCCAGAGGAGGGCGACCAAAATAGTGAGAGCCCTGGAAGCCATGCCCTATAAGGATAGACTTAGAGAGCTGGGTACGTTTAGTCTGCAGAAGAGAAGGTTAAGAGGGGACATGATAGCCATGTTTAAATATTTGAAGGAATGCCATGTAGAGGAAGGAGAGGGCTTGTTTTCTGCTGCTCCAGAGACCAGGATGAGGAGCAATGGATTCAAGCTGCAGGAAAGGAGATTCCACCTGAACCTCAGGAAGAACTTCTGGACAGTCAGAGCTGTCTGGCACTGGAATGTGCTGCCTTGGAGTGTGGTGGAGTCTCCTTCTTTGGAGGTTTTTAAGTAGAGGCTGGATGGCCATCTGTTGGGAGTGCTTTGATGTGTATTCCTACATAGGAGGGGATTGGACTGGATGTCCCTTATGGTCCCTTCCAGTTCTATGATTCTATGATTCTAAGCGCATGGGTGTAGAAATCATTGCCTTGCTTGGCTAGCTGCTTTGAACAATGGCACAGGGCATGCACTTGCATTTGTTGGGTCAGTATGAAGTATGTGAGAGTTTGGAAGAGGAGGGAGTGTTTTTCTGCATGCCTGGAACTGACTCAGGCATGAGATTTAGAGCATTTTGGGGAAACCTGTGAAGAAAGAGGAATTAAGTGAGTAACTACTTCGGCATATCCCCTCAAAGCATCTGTGTATAACACACGTGGCACCTATGTAGTCTGCTAAACTGTGCTTGTGCACATGAGAGAGTCCAAACAAGGTAGTCCATCAGAATTATGATGATCAAATATAGGAGAAGGCAAAGAGCATTCTCCTATGGTTTTCAATGGTACAGGAATAATAGTAACATAGTAAAAATAGTAACATACTTGGTAACAAGTAAGCAAGCAAATATGTCTCACAAATAATTAAACACAACTGGGCATATTGCAGTTATACCTTCTTGTAAGATGCTAGATAAACAAGCTATATTGTACATGCTATTAATTTTTTGGGGGGAAGGGCATTCTGTGGGGCTTTAAAAGGTAAATAACCTCATCAAAGAATTCCAGATATGGAGTAAAACTAGATAAAAGAAGAAAGAACAATGGTGGATGTTTCCTAAATGTTAGCATTATGGAGCTCTTCTGCAAAGATTACACTTTCTTTCAGTGAAAACCTAAAATTTATAGCGCAGATTATTTTTTGCTTGCCTGGAGATAAGTAACTTAATTCCCTTGGAGGGTGGACTTTCCGTAACCAAGGTCCAATTTCTATGGAAACCTGGAAACCTGCCTAGGTTTTGAGGTCTTCAGGAGAAGTCTTTCACTTAGTTGCACCACCATCACAGACACTTTTGATGAGGACGTCTGAGAGGGCCTTCTCTGTGACCTCTTGCAGGTTCCTTCCTATAAGAGTCTAGGCTGGCGCCCTCTCTACTGCCCTGAGCAAAGACCTTTGACTTTTGGCCACTAGCAGGCCATTGTGGTGGTGGTGGTGTTTTCTGCTAACAGGGGATATTATATTTGTTTCTCCTTCATTTTTCTATTTTCAAATGCTTTTAAATTCTTTTAATTCAATGTGTGGTTTTGATATGAGAAAGTATTAAATTGTTTTAAAATTGGTCTTCCAAGTTATTGAGTTTTACTTACATTTTGTTTTAATTTATGTTGTAAGCCTCCTTGGCTCCTGTACTGGGAGAAAGGTGGGATATAAATTAAATAAACAATAATTAATAATAATTAAAATTTTACTATGCCCCCTCCTCATTACTGGAATCTACCTCACTCACAGGGCACGTTATGCACCTGTCTAACATGTGGTATTCCAGTGATTTCTGCTTGTTTTCTTTATGCTGAAAACCCATTTGATGCCAGCCATTTTCCTTATTGTACTGTCCCTATGGTAGTGACCTGGGCATAGAAAAGCTGTCCTCTTTTGGCCCTTGTATTGTTGGGAGTAGTTTCAGCCTGAAGAACCCACTTGGCATTTGATCTTTGGTGAGGGAGCAGTTGGGTTTATATGTAAGTGGAAATAAGAGTCTGTCCTTCATTTGCTGATCTTTTCCGACCAGGCTGGTTGTTCAGCTATTTTAAAAAAAACAACTCTACTTTTATTTGTGTCCCCACATAGCTCATCAGGTTTGAATAAATGCACATTTTCTATTAAATTATTGACAAAAATAGTCCCGTGCAGTTTCACAGCTGTGCACGTGTGGATATGTTTGTGGTACCATAAGCAGGAGCAAAAACCAACAGTTTGAAGAATAGGATCTGTAGGATCCTGTCTGTAGGAGACAGCCTCTGATACATATCTAATAAGATAGAGGGCAGCACTTGGTCTGTCTTCTTTATCTCTTTTTCCGCTTCCCTTTGAAAGGCTTCCTTCTTCTCCTGCTTTCTTTCTGTGCTTAATCAAATAGTGAATCAGTGTTTGTTTCCCCCGCCTTTGGAAGGAATAAACTTTGGACCATCTTCCAGGTTTACCTAATGACCCATTTCTTCTTTTCATTCACATCCTTTAAAAAAAATGTGCTCTAAATATGTCTGATTAATGAAATGCTCAGACCAAGATCCTGCATGAAGCTAATGGTGTATGAAGTTTCACCAGCAAAGTTTCAGGAGCGCACCTATATGGAGCTCCAGAGGCAAAGGCAGGAGGATGAAGGCAACCAGCCTGTTGACAGCAGAAAATAATTTTTCCAGTGGCCAGTCAGAGAGAGGCTAGTTGAGTCTGGGGTAGATCAACCACTCAGCTGGCACAGGAGCATTTACACTACACTAGCACTATGATGAGAGCCAGCATGATATAGTAGTTTGAGCATTAGACTAGAACTCTGAAGACCAGGGTTCAATTCCCCACTTGGCCATAAAAACCCACTGGGTGACCTTGGTCATATCACATGCTCTCAGACCCCAGAAAACCCCATGATAGGTCAATCTTAGGGTCTCTATAAGTCAGAAATTACTTAGAAGCATACAACAGCATCAAGCTCTATGATTCTTCTTTAACACTATGATTCCGCTTTAATTGTCATGGTTCAGTCCTATGGAATCCTGGGAAACGCAGTTTAAGGAAGGACATTTAGAAGGCTCTTCTGATGCCTTTGACCACACTACAAACTGCAGGTTTCCATAGGATGCACCCATGGCACTTAATAGTGGAATCATTGTGTTACAATTGAGAAGTGTCTTATTTTAAATAATAATAAAATAGCTGCCAGTGGTTGTCTAAATTCTACTGTTTGGTCCACTATAGATGGCCCATTGAATCACTAGCAACCTGATAAGTCAATGTGCACATGAATTCCACTGAGTGAACAGGTCAGCTTTAGCTGGAATTAACAATAGGGTTCAGGCCACAGATTCTATATCTACAAGCTTTCCCCACTTATCTGACAGGTTAGGGACTGGAACACTCTCAGAAAGTGGCATTACTTGAAAAGTAAAACCCATCTGGGAGCATGAAGGATTTATGGAGGCTCACTTGGGATCATCAATGTACATGTTACTTGCAAAGTCTCTCAGCTGGTTTGATGCCTCCCCCCTGGCTTGCTTTGGAAGTAGTGTGAGTGTGCAAGAGTGGTTTCAAGAAAGCCTCAATAGGCAAGAAGAACTGATGAAAGAGCAGAACCTCCATTGAGTTAATGGAACTTGTCCTTAATTTGGAAGCATAAAAAGAACAAGTTGTCAGATAACAGGGCATTAAAAGATGGGAGCTTCCTGTACTCCATCAGAGACCACTGATGCCTGTTCCAGACATCAGTGGCTAGATGGCTTTAAGATCACCATTTCAATTTTCAATATTGTTCTAGTCTCCTAGAGCAACACTGTGAAAAACTGAAATGGCAGCTGCATGCCATCCACCAGCACTAACTAGTTCCATTTATCTACCTTTGACAGCCCCTCCTCTATGGGTGAGGAGTTTTTGAAATATTTGTATTTACCATATTGTGTTTGTTTGTATTTACCATATTTTATACACAATTTCTCCAACAGATCTTCTGTCTAAGCTCCCTCACACACAATCCTCACTCGCTGTTCACTTGTCTCCACCCAGAATGCTCCCTTCTAAGGTGTATGGTAATAGTTCTCCCAAAGGGTATCTCTAAGGATCAAGATTCTCCTTGGCACTACAAATCCACTCTTCTCTGCACTCTGTCTCACATTAATAGCTGTCAGATGATGAGAAATTAACATATCCCATCAGGAGAGTGGAGAAAATCAACCTCTCAGAGGCTCATAAATCCATATTAACGTGATACTTCTGTTAAGCTACTTATTTGAAACACACCCAATGCACAAGCTTTCAAATCATCTAGATTTCTACATCAAGCCAAATATTCTCTCCTGGTTGCCAGTGAAATCCAAAAAAATCACATCACCTAGTGAAGCCCAGTTTTAACTTAAGAATCTGACTGACTGCAGATAATAACGATTTTAACAACAAACCAGCAGCTCTCCACTCCTCTCACCTCCATCCTGCCATTATATTTTTGTATACCTTTCAACATTTCAGAGATGAAAACCATGACACATGGGGCTAAGCAACATCAGAATGTGGTCAAGAGGGCAAAAGTTGTAAATGAGGAAGAACACACAGGCTATCAGATGCTACAGCAATTTGCTTTTGCCTGAACCTAAAAGGAAAGACAAGATTCCATCTCTCCACTCCCCTTCCTCCCCTGCTGAGTTGAGCACAAACTCTTTTTATACTTGGAACTCAGGCCATTTCCACACTATACTGTTATAGTGCTATTGTTCCACTTTCAAGATCCTGTGGAATTCTGGGTTTTGTAGTTTACTGAGGCCAAAGGTCTCTCTGGCTGAGAATTCTAACGGCCCCTCCCTAAACTGCAAACTCCAGGATTTCATAGGCTGTTGAAAGTGCAATAATACCCACTATAACAGTGTAGTCCAGAAATGGCCAAAGAGAGAGAAACTGAAACATTTTAAAAGAAGCTGAAAAAAATGGGATGACAAATACTAATCAAGACTATCCCTTCCAAATCAGGACAATTGAAGGATATGTTTTTCATTAACATTTTGCCTGCTAAATTTTTGTGAGCTTTCAGTTGGCCTAATTAAATATATTGCTGTAATACAGATTTTGGGATTCTTCTCATGGCCAACATAGCCACACAGATATCTTTATGCTTTTATCAGGATCTCAATATATGTTTCCAAATAAAAGAAGCAACTTGTCCTCCCTCTAGTGGCATATTGATGTACCATTTCAAATCAGCTAACCTAAAGGAGGGCTCCAGCAACAAAGAGGGAATGTAACAGCACATTCATAGGGGATTCCTTTGCAAAACAAAACAGAACAAAAACAAAGATATGCAAGATGGCTGGGAAAAAATAAACATCAATTTTTTTAGCACTTGAATGCCAAAAAAAAAGGGCATGTGGGAACTGATACAGAGAGATTTGAAGATGAACAAAGTAGTCAAAGTATCACTGAAGTCTATATTTTTCTACACCCTTTCTGGAAGGTTTACATCCAAGCAAGAATTATTCCAGATTAGATGATAATTGTAATCAGTAGAGACTCCCTGTTTGCTTAAATTCCATGATTTCTTGAGACTTTTGATTCCTGAGGCTTTTGATATATGGGAGAGGCTGCGATTAGATTTTAAAGTCTATTAATGACTTCTCAAACTTTTCAAAAACATATCCATTCATGAAGCTTTTCATTCTTAATATCTCACTAAAACTTATAATGTGTGCAAATTCAGCAGCTTAGGCAGCTTTTTAGAGATGAGGATATTATCCTGACTTAAATGCAAGAATAATTCCAAATGCATTAATTGAATGAATGAACTGTGTAGGTTAGAGTGCAAGACTGCCAGCAATGCTGTTACTGTATCTCACTTACTAATTTTATAATGCACAACTATAGAAGCCCACAGAAATACAGAATCAAGCAACCAAAGTGAAAACCCTACACCACTTCCCAAAGGGAAATGGAAAAAAAAAAAAAAAGGGGGAATGCACACTGAAACCAAAATTTTTCACTGAGACAAACAAGACAAATCACTGATGACTAGGAGCATGGGGGTGAGGTTAGAACTTGGAAAAATTACTTTTTGGATTGCAATGGCCATGCTGACTGGGGTGATTCTGAGAGTGTACTTGGAGCTGATTGTTAGGTTGGGATAAGATAGTTAGAAAAAGCAACAACAACAAAAAATATTCTTGACCCTTCAAGTAAGTAAAGTACAAATGACTTTTACATTTTGATTATGATCTGTTAGAAATTAGACAAATATAATTGAATGTATGTGTAATGCTTTTCCAGGCTTTAAAGTGCCTCCCATGGCATCATCCTTACCACAATCCTGTAAAATAAATCAACATTATTATTCCCCCATTTTTCAGATGGGTGCATTGAACTGACATAGAGACAGATAAAGAGAGAGTGGTTTGCACAAGACCACCAAGTAAATTCCTAGATGAGGTAAGATTCAAACTAATAGCTTTCCAATGTGTACCTCAGTCTCTTAGCTGCTGTTTTACACCAATTGTGAGATATCTAGTCCACCCTCTCACAGATCAAGCTGCGTGGTCCAGATTTCAATGTTCTACAAAGAGAAACAAGTGTGACACTGTAAAATAGACTCAGGTCAGCTGACTTGGACTCAAGTTGCTTCATTCACTTGGCTTGGACTTGACTTGGCAATAAATGACACACTGACTTGACTCAACCTTTGACTTGTATATTTTTAATGACCAACATGCTGCCCTTGGTTTAGTAACTTAATACATTCATCCAGAAACTTTATGACTTTGTACAATGCTTCCATCTCTTTTTGCTTACTTTTCACATGATGATCTGTCTGAAGCCCAAAGTGTGGGCACATTTCTCACAGAGGAACAGCAAATACTGTTCTTGCTGCTTTGGGTAGTTGCTGATAGTAGTTATAATACTAGTGTAGAAACACTGACATTGCTGGTATATCCCAACCTATAGTCTAGAATTTCTGGACAGAATAAATAATGAAAATAATCTCTAGCCAAGCTCATTTTGATGCAGAGATACACTTTTATCGTAACCTTGTAACTCAAAGTACTGAGTGTGGTCCAGTAACTTTGTAGGATTTGTTTGTTAGGGTTTTGGGAAAAGCATTGCAAAGAAGCTGCTCTGCATGGTTGCAGCCAGTTCAGTACCAGTTGAGCAGGTGTTTGGTGATATCGCCACAGCAGGCTGGGGGCCAAACCTGTGGGGGGAAGTTTTTTCTAAAATGCAAATTGGATAAATTTAACAGTATAATTTTGTTTAAATAAAGCCTTGTTGAACTTACCTATGATGAGTTAATTGTTTTAACCTAACTTTGTGCACGTCTTCTTGATTTTCTAATTTTTTTCCTTTTATTTTTAGTCACATACTTAATATATATTAATATATACTGTACTACAATATCATTACAAGGGGAAAAAAAAGTTTTTACAACAAGGCATTTTCAACCTATCAAACCTATCCTCCCCGCACCCTCCAAATGGCTAACAGAGGATCCAGACACATTTGTATCCATTTATATCGGTAAGCTTTTTCAGAGATATGGGGTATAATCTTACTCAAAATTATCACATCTTCATACCCTGGTTTTTCTTTTACTTTCTCAATCATTGACTCGAGACTTGACTTGAAAGTATCTTGCAAGGACTTGAAACTTGATTTGAAGGTAGAGAGTTGAGACTAGGAATAAAAAATACATCACTGGTAAAACGCAGCAAAAGAACAGCACCATATGATTCAAACTTAGGAAAAGGGAGAAGGCAATCCTTCTCTAACTCTCTGATCCCATCTGCATCTTGCTCCAGACTCATCCATGTGATTGAACCTATCTCAGCACTAACTTTCTACACTGATGAGACTGCATGCTATTGTGAGGCAAGAGGCTATGCTGATGGTAGCACTGGTACTGGTAGGATCTTCCATGTCAGACGGGCTTTTGCTGAGGAGCCAGGCTGAACGTGTCAAACAGCTACTGGGCAGCAGTAGTTGGGGAAGGGGATGGCACTGATGAAGAATTTCTTAGAGGCGATGGCAATGGCCTTTTAGCTAACTCTTGCAAGTACTGCACAAAAGGAGGCACTAGTAAACCACTCCTGATTTTTTATTTTTTTTTACCATGAAAACCCTACTGTTAGATAATCCAGTATGATACAAGAGATAGTGGCAGAAGATGACACTCCCAAGACAGTAGGACAGCTACAGCTACAGGTAAACAGCAGAAAACAAGTAGAACTGTGTCTGATGACACAGCTAGACTCAGACCAAAAGGACATTCAGCTGTTGATATGCTCAGATGTGAAAAGAAAGTCTGAAGCTATGCAAGACATAAAGGAACATGGAATGTGAGAGTCATGCATCAGAGCAACCTGGAAATCATAAAACAAGAAATAGAATGCATAGACATAGCAATGTTTGACGCAAGTGTGTTAAAGTGAACAAGAATGGGACATCTTCAATCACATAATTACACAGTATTTTACTCTGGAAATGGAAATCTACAAAGAAATGGAGTGACATTAATAGGTGAAATGTAGCAAAAGCAGTCAGGGGATATCAAACCAAATAATATCAATAAGACTTCATAGAAAGTCTATGAATATAATCTTAATCCAAGTTTATGTTCCCATCACAGAGTCAGAACAAGATGAAAATGAAATACTCTGTGCTGGAGTCCAGGGTGAAACTGATCAGGCACACCAAAATAGAACATGTTGATAATAATAGGCAATTGGAATAAAAATTAGGAAACAAAGCTGACCAAAGATGATAGGAGAATTTGACCTAGGGTCAAGAAACAAAGCAGGAGAGTGACATACAATTGTTTTGAGGTGAACATTGTTCATTGCAAACATCTTTTTAGGGCAACTAAGCAGATGACTGTATACACTGACATCACTGGGTGTCCGATACAAAAATCAAATAGCATATTTAGAATCAGAAGAAGAAGTTGGAGAAATTCTAATTTTGCTGCTAAAATAAGACCAGGAGCAAACTGAGGCATGGACCATGAACAGCTAATTTCAAAGCTAGAAGCCCTGTCAATTTGTGAAAATCTGTTCTTTATATTGTTTTTAAATTCTAAAGGTATATTCTTTTTGGCACTCTGATTGATTTAGCATATTTCTTTGTCTTTAGCTAAATAAAAGCCCTATTAGATGACCAATAAAACTCTTCTCATGCTTAAGGACACATAAGAAGTATGTAAAAGCTGATTTAAATAGGATCATAATTCTGAAAACAACTCTTCAATTGTTCTTGAATGTAGGAATGAAAAGCCAGTTACAAGGCTCAAGATTTGATGGTTTTGTAATTTTATTGTACTAATTCTTGTTTATATTGCATGGTAAGCTTCTAAGGCCAAGAAGCTGTATATAAATAAAAGAATAAAATTGCTTTAACGTTATCAAGGGAACAAGGGTAGGGCCTGATGTTTTGTTTATGGGAAAGTGCTCTGGGAGCTTTAGCCAGATTCTTGCCTCAAACTTCTTATACTGAGATTAGTCAAGTCAAGGTATACACTCCTTGCCCATGGGGAATCCTTGTAGGAATGGGAAAAGAAATGTATTATTAATGGAGTTTAAATGAATGTTTACTTCCATAGACTCCGAGACACTCGGCAGATGCTTGTGTAAAAATATACTTGCTAGCAATTGGCAGCAGGCCATGGGAAAGCATTGTGAGCAGAAGTTGTAAAAGCTATAGAAGAACTAATAAATATCAAGCATCTGTGAGAGTCAAACAGACCTTCCTGGGGATCCATATGGTCTAAGGTTGTGCCAAGAGATAATTCACTTGTTTTCAGATTTCCCACCTGACTTGCCCCTGCTCTTGATGAAGTGGCAAAATTTACAATCAAGTCTCCTGTTCTTGATTGTTTGTAAGCAGCTTAGGGAGGTAGCTAGCTAGAAGTGTATGAAAAAATTAAACAAATAATCTATCCATCAAAATGGAATGCTTGAGCAAAGTTTTGAACACCAACTTTTGCTGATGACTTATTTTGACAGTCAACAGTGATATTTCTGTATACTGTAGATGAAATCAGAAGTGACAGTAATATATCACTTGCTCCAGTGACAATTGGGGCTGCCAGGTCACAGGCCCTTGCCCAGAGTCTCTAGTTTTTGTGGGTCATCTCCAGGTGGGAGATGAGGATGCACATTCTCCAGTTTCAGTGGACTCGGCTCCTAGCAAGAGGAAAGTGTTATGTGCCAGTCTCTAAATCATCTAGGAGAGCAACAATACAGTTTTCAAGGTTTAATCCATTGATTGTTGCAATTTGCAAATACTGTGTAGAGCAGTGGTTCTCAACCTGTGGGTCGCGACTCCTTTGGGGGTCGAACGACCCTTTCACAGGGGTCGCCTAAGACCATTGGAAAACACATATTTCCGATGGTCTTAGGCTCCATTCCCTCTTCGGTGGTGGTGTGCAAGTCCGAGCCACATGCTCCACACGCTCGCGTTCTCCTGCCCCCTCCTGCATATCAGATATTTACATTACGATTCATAACAGTAGCAAAATTACAGTTATGAAGTAGCAACGAAAATAATTTTATGGTCACCACAACACGGGGAACTGTATTAAAGGGTCATGGCATTAGGAAGGTTGAGAACCACTGGTCTAGAGGGTCTATGTATTTACTTAGTGAACATCCTCCTTCCCTCTCAGTCATTGTGGTGGTGCCAGGGCTGACCCTCCATTCTGCTGTGCATCCACCCATTTCCCCAAGTAAGCAAGAAGTGCTTGCTAGAGAGGTTAAAAACAGAAGGTTTGGTTATGCTTGTAGCAAAAGGAAGATCAAGGAAATCATAGGACCTCTGTGTGAAAAGGATGGTGAAATGCTAGGGGACAGAAAAAAGGCAGAACTACTGAACATCTTCTTTGCCCCAGTCTGCTCCCAAAAGGAAAACAATGCACTACCTTGGGAAAATGGAACAAATGATGTGGGAAGGAAAAATACAGCACAGCATAGTGTTACTGCATTTGCTAGCCCAGATTTGGGGATGCTCGATATCATTTTGATATCAATAATTTGGCTCTCTTCCACCACCCCTCTCCACGTGTTTGTGAGGCCCCTGGACAAGCACAGAACTAGGCTTGGCCACTAAACACTGCAATATCCCAACACAATACAGGCAGACCAGAAATAGCCAGACCACCGCTTTAGGAGACCTCTCTGCAAACACTCAATTATGTATGCACACTACTTACAAATAGATGCCTGCCCGGAGCAGGCAACTTGGCAAGCTGAATACTCAATTGTCAAGCACTCTGCGTATCTGCATACTGGCTACTCCTTTGTCAATTTGGACTTAACTCAATCATGCTAAATTTTGACCTTTCCAAAGCTTTGTCTCGCACCCGAAACTCATTGTTTTCCCCAAGTACGGAATAGCCTGCAGTTACATTTCTCCCTATAAACCCCCCGATTCCGAGACCACCCTCGGATCGCTCCTGAGTTCCATCCCATCTTGCCACCGCTCTGCTTGGCGAACCTTCCCCTCAGTTCCAGTAGCTGAGACTGCGCAACTTCAGACCTTCACAGTGACCTCTCCGGGCTTCAGGACACGTGTCGTATCACCCAATTTAACAATCCCTCTCAAAATCCGTCTATACCACTCCAACCTTTATTTTCTATAGTTATCTGAGTGCGTGTGTTACATACACTGTATTTAATAAAAAGCTCAATTATTCTTAAACTTGGTGTGCTCCTTGGCTTGGCCTGACCCTGTAGACTTTGGGTAAAAGATTCTGCTGTGTTGCCCTGCCTCTTACATTGCTAACTTGTGCTCTTAGCTAATTTCCCCAAACTTAGTTAATTGAGAGCGCATATAGGTGTCCCTCCCGGGACCCCAAGTAAACAGGGTAACAATAGGTAGCGAGGTAATACAGAAATACCTGGCTACTCTACATGAATTCAAGTCCCCAGGACCAGATGAACTACATCCAAGAGTATTAAAAGAACTGGCAAAAGTAACCTCAGAACCCTTGACAATAATCTTTGAGAGTTCCTGGAGAATGGGAGAAGTCATAGAAGACTGGAGGAGGGCAAATATTGTATTTATCTTTGAAAAGGGAAAAAAAGACGACCCAAACAATTACTGCTCAGTCAGCCTGACATTAATACTGGGAAAAATTCTAGAGCACATCATTAAACAGACAGTCTGTAAGCACTTAGAAAGGAATGCCATGATTACTAAAACAACACGGATTTCTCAAAAACAAGGTATGCCAGACTAATCTTATCTCATTTTTTAATGGAGTTACTAGCTTGGTGGATGAAGGAAATATGTGGATATAGTGTATCTTGACTTCAGTAAGGCCATTGACAAGGTCTCCCATGATATTCTTGTAAACAAGCTAGTAAAATGTGGGCTAGACAATGCTACTGTTAGATGGATTTGTAATTGGTTGACCAACTGAACCCAAAGGGAGAGAAGTGACTGGTGGGGTGTCACAGGGTTCTGTCCTAGGCAAAGTGCTTCAATATCTTCATCAATGACTTGGATGAAGGAGTAGAGGGCATGCTGATTAAATTTGCAGATGACACCAAATTGAGAGAGGTAGCTAATACCCCAGAGGACAGAATCAGAATTCAAAATGATCTTAACAGATTAGAAAGCTGGGCCAAAGCTAACAAAATGAATTTCAACAGGAAGTGTATGTTACTACACTTGGGCAGAAAAAATGAAATGTACGGATATAAGATGAGTGACCCCTGGTTTGACCATGTTACATGTGAAAAGGATCCAAGAGTCTTAGTAGGCCACAAGGTGAACATGAGTCAGCTGTATAATGCAGCAGCTACAAAAAAACCCAATGGGATTGTGGGCTGTATCAATAGGATGTTCAAAGTCGGTAATTAGTTGTAATACCATTAATTAGTTCATTACTGCTAGTTTTCAAAAGATACTCAAGAATCTACAGAAGACCTTGACATGGACCTTGTTGCTGTTGACCTCTAGAAGCACCTTTTGTTACTGGTTCATTCAGCAGTGCTCATCTGGTTGTTTTAAAGTTGCCTTCTTACAACCTGGATTTTTTTCTCCCAGGTGGACTATAAAGTTTATAAAGTCTAGGATACTGGGAGTCCATCATGTCTAAAAACTGTCTCTTTGGGAATAGCAGAACTCATTTTACAACCTGTTCAATAAAGTTTGGCCACTGATCTGCATCTTGCTTTTCCTCTTTTTGTCCCCACTAACATGAACACTGTTCATTCACCCTTCAAACACTTCATTGGCTAAAGGTTAATAAAGAATAACAGTCAATGGCCCTTTCTGCACGTGGCGAGGGAAACGCTCCCTGCCGCTACTCACCAGCTTTTTGGTGGGTCCGTTTGGGTCCGTCCTGACGAGGCGCAGTGCGAGCTCATCGCTCCACACTGCTCCGGCATCCAAAATGGCGGCTTCCGGTTGGTGGAGGCTCCCCACCAACCTTTGAAGCTCGCCAGCCTAAAGTCCGCCCCTGGCAGATCTGCAGGCTCGCACTGGTGTGAGCCTGCAAATCTGCACCGGAGCGCGGGAACGGAGTGGCATGGAGTGGCACGCTCCGTGCTTTTGAAAAACCTGTAAAAACAGGTTTTTAAAAAGCATGCTGTGCGACCACTTCGGGTCACTCCTGAGCAGACTGAGGTGCGGAACTGCGACAAGTAGTCCGACCCAATCCGCTCCCAAGGTGCGGACGACCTCCATCATAGGTCACACCGTGCCCTTCTACTTACACCGTGCGGAAAGGGCCAAAATTGCCAAGAAATGTTTTATTTCAGCTACAGGACACTGGGTCATGGCAGGTGCAGCTGTAGATGGCTACCCACAAAATCAGCCAATCAGGGAATAGAGAATTCTTAATCAGAAAGATTTTGAGTGCTTCTGAGCATATGCAGAGCATTATTATGCACAACTGAATCACTCTCTGCCTCTCCACTCTTTGATTCATATGACAGATGTGAAATATTTGCAGTAAAGGCTGGGGAAACAATTGAAGTAACCCAGGGGCTGGTAAATACACAGTTACTAAAGCAGCCCAGAAGCCTTGCCTTGCTGGTTATTTGTGGTGAAATACTTAAAGCTGCTGATTCTGTCCCTAAGGAAAAAAATAGCTTATTAGAAACGTATGCAGCAGTCATATAAACATTTGCCTGGAAGTAAACCTCACTGAATTCAGTGGGACTTTCTTCTGGGAAGACATGGTGAAGGTCATGAGTGTAAAGTAGATGGCTCTTTTGTTTCCAAATCAATAGTTCCAGCCTCACTAAACCTCTCAATGCATGTAGCCCACAAAAGTGAGGGTGGATGGAAAGCAAAATTGATGGAGGAAGAAGAGGGAGAGAGAAGGCAAGGAGGGTTTTTTTTATGTGAAATATGATTAATGTAAAATATGAGCAATGACCATACTATAGAAATACAAAGGGGCTCACTGTAGTTTACCCCAAATAATATACACAGCCAGAAGAAGAAAAAGGAGCA
Organism: Ctenosaura bakeri; assembly: GCA_948474755.1. Taxonomy (NCBI): domain Eukaryota; kingdom Metazoa; phylum Chordata; class Lepidosauria; order Squamata; family Iguanidae; genus Ctenosaura; species Ctenosaura bakeri. The sequence continues at coordinate 87,731 of CAOLHI010004639.1, read as the reverse complement.
GCAGCAATAAAAATTAGAAGAGAAATGAAAAGACTCATGACCTAAAATGGCAAATTTGTTAAAGTGTAGGATTAATTTCAGTCTTTATCAGAGACTCTATAATGTTCAGCAGGTTTTTTAGGGGGGAGGGGAATGAGATTAATTTGTTACCCTGTTTACTGGGGGTCCCAGGGGGGACACCTAAATAACCTTACAATTACAGAAAATGGGGAAATTAGTCAAGAGCACTGGTTGGCACTACAAGAGGCAGGGTAACGCAGCAGGATCTTGTAACCCAATGTTTACGGGGTCAGGCCAAGTCAAGAAGCGGAAATAAATGAATGATCTTTATTAAACACAGGCACACCATGTAAGCAACACATGCACACAGATAACTAAGGAAAATAAAGGTGTGAGTATGATAGCGGGATTTTCAGAGGGATAGTAAATTCGAGTGATACGAAACCTGTTCCTGAAGCCCTGAAAGAATAGAGGGTGATGCTGGGGTTCAGTGTGGCTCAGCACATGGAGCTGAGGGGAAGCTCACCAAGCAAAGCGGCAGCAAGGTGGTCTGGAACTTGGGAGCGATCCGAGGATGGTCTCGGAATCAGGGGTTTTTATAGGGAGAAATGTAACTGCAGGCTATGTCATACTTGGGGAAGACAATGCGTTTTAGGAGCAGGACAAAGCTTTGGAAAGGTCAGAATTTAGCATGATTAAGTTAAGTCCAAATTGACAAAGAGTTAGCCAGTATGCAAATACTCAGTGCTTGGCAGTTGAGTATTCAGCTTGCCAGGGTGCCTGCTTGGGGCAGGGAGTCCTTTGTAAACAGCGTGCATACATCATAAGGGTGTTTGCAGAGAGGTCTCCTAAAGCAAAGATCTGGCTATTTCTAGCCTGCCTGGGTGGAGAATGGAATGTCCAGCAATTAGTGGCCGAGCCTAGTTCTGTGCTTGTCGGGGGGCCTCACAAACACGTGGAGAGGGGTGGTAGAAGACAGCCAAATTATTGATATCAAAAAGATATCTAGGGGTATCTCCAAGTAGGCCTAAACTGCAGTAACAAATTAATAATTTAACAAATTAAACGACAAATTGTACTTTGACTTTTATGTGCCCTACACCCCTCCCCCCCAATAAGATAAGCTATGACAATAGCCACCTGGGACAAAAATCACATTTTTTTTTCTAGTAGGCAAGGAAATGTTTAAAAACACACACACACACACACACACAGGCATGTTGAACAAAAGCCTGGATAATTCTGATCACACAGTCCACAATAATCTGCAACAGTTTCATTCAGAAAAGATATTAAAGAGCATTGACTTCCTGTTTCTCTAAAGGACATGTCTTTTGTTTTTTATTGTATAGTCTTGCAGTGATCAATAATATTTGAGAGTAAGCAGTTTGTGAACACAGATTTACAAAAGAATCTGAATTTTCATGCATAGGCGCAGAATCTTATTTAACATTCAGAACAGAAAAAGTGATAGGGAGGCGAGGCATGACACTCAGGTTGAAATATATCAAAGCATTGCCCATCTCATCAAATTTATAACTCAGGCCAGATAATTACAATCTCCAGTGACTTCTTTAGCAATAATGTTCTGTGAAAACATAAGGTCTGATATTAATATTACTCACACCAATAAAAATTGATGGGAAGCTTAAAGCTCAGCCATTTTTATATTAGGCTGCATCCTTAGCAGAGCCTCTTTGAAATCCAATTTGCTGTAATTTCTAAAGAAGATGTTATTTTCTTCTACACATTTATGAGAGAAGTGACCTTCCCAAGTTCCTGTTAGATAGCAGATGTTGTCATGTTTTCAAATGAAATGCATCCTGTTACTCCAGCATTCAGGATTAACGTAGCAGCTCACCTAAGGACCAGCAAAGGGCCAAAGAAGCATAATTGTGTCCTGGTCACAAGCTCTAGAAATGTGTTGGTGTTCAGCTCCACTTAAACCTGAAACCCATGGTTGTCTGAGAGGATGATCAGGTGAAGCAGGAGCTTGCAGGACCTGCCCAACAGGGCATTTCTGTTATGGTCTATTGGCCTAAGTGTAATTACAATTTTGCTCTGTATAGGGCTGTTACCAACTGATAGCCATGATTTCTTCTGTTTGTGTTTGGTGGGTTGTCCCTTCCAGATCTCTTTCCTTTGGTTTTGTTCTCCTCAGTTTTAACTGCTTTTTGCTGTCTAAAAGGCTTTGTCCACTCTTCTCTTTTTTCACGTCATCTGTCCGCACATCCTGCCTCTCCTTCTTCCATTCATTATCTCCCTTTTTAGTTACCAAATTCCACAATTTTTCATTTAGCTCAATGATTGGATGTGAGTTGACTGCCTAGATGGACATGCAGCTAAACACAATGTATGTTGAGGTCAGAACAACCTTTCTGTAGGAAACTTTGGCTCTCAACACAAAATCGGAAGCGTTTACCCATGTTGCCTGAGGTTCTCGGTTGATTTCCCTCCCACATTGTCTCTGGAACTGTAAGAACAGAGGACTGCCAACAAGGTGTTTCACCCATTGCACACTAGTCCATTTGGGAGGAAGACAAGAAAACACATGCACGCTATTAGACAGAACTGTATTACTGCTAAAACAAAAGCTCTCTTAGATCTCAAATGTATAATGCAGAGACTTTCTGGAGTGGGGAGATGGATGGAATATTATAAACAGTGTTGCAAATGGTATAATGAATAACCACTGCATTCTGTAGAGGGAGTGACAAAAGACTACTGCTGCTGAAGTACAATCAACAAAATCTGCTTTCCTAAGATAAAAACTGGTGTGTATTGCATGCCAACAGGGTCCAACCTCTCAGGGTCAATTAAGGTGTTTCCACCCAACTGCTGGCCAGCAACCAGATTTCCACAAGGGTACATGCCTCAGTAATGTGATTTCTGTGTTTATCTTCCAATGATCAACCAACAATTGAAGCATTTTAGATACAAAATACTGCATATACTCATGCGTAGGCCAAATACATTTAGTCAAAGATTGACCAAAAACAAAAACCCTAGTTTGACTTATCCACGGATCAATGTAAGGTCTGTACCTTAACTCTTATCAAAAAGGAAATCATCTTCTTCTCTGAGTAGAATGGTGAAAGGCAAGAGCTTAGTTCGTACTAGGAGAACCTAAAAGAAGCATTGACCCTCTCTACTCTGTGGTGTGGTGCTGCTTCTGGTCTTTTTGAATGCTTGGGCAGAAAAGTGACAGCAGTGGTTCAAAGGAGCACCATTTAGTTTACCTTTTTTGGTAAGAGTTAACACTGTACTTTAACTTTGATTTAAAAAAAAGAAAAAGAAAAGAACCATCCTATTTTATGAATAAAGTGGTGAAAGGCTTTTTTGAATGCCTGGAAAATGGTGGTAAGTGGTGGCTAGTGGTGGCTGGCCCTCATAGGCAGCACTGTTGTTTTCCCCTCTCCACAGAATAACCTTTGACTTATCCATGGGTCATATCAAAGTTCATAATTTTGGCTCTAAAACCTGTCCTTGACTTATACATGAGGTCAACTTCTACACAAGTATATACAATAATAGGTGAGGAAGACAAAATTTGATGACAAATAGTTGACATGGGCGCTGTTTCTAAATATGTAGACTGTTGGAGATTAGGGAGCACACTGGCTTCCTGGGAGACCTTGGACAGTCACACATCCATTTTTTAAAACTTGTTTTTCCATGTTGATGGCCCTCTTTGGGCCCAAAAAATGTTATAGTTGCATTCTTCCAGGAGTGTATGGTGGGATTTGGAAAAAAGAAATCCTTTTCATAGAAAATGACCATCAGGAGTCCCTAGGAGCCAAATAAACAGCCCTGGTGGCAAAATGCGGCCCATTGGATGGACCTTCCCCATCCCTAATATAGTGTGACCCACACTGTAAACTGTCTTACACCAGGAAAAACTGACTGCCATCTAGCTCAGTATTATTGTTGGGGTTAAAAAGTTTTCCAAGGATTTAGTGTTTTGTTTCTGATTTCCTAAGCAATTCTAAACAAGTCATTCTGTCTTCATGCAAGGGCTGTGTCAAAAGTCAACAAGATAACTTCCTGAGAACATGTGTTTGTTTACAGACACATGTTAGAATGGTCTGTTCTCTGTGTGCTCATTTTCTCTTCCTTTGGAAGCTCTATAAAAATCCTGATGTATCAATAAAGCTTTGTCCATCTGATCAGACTACGGTTGCAGCCAAGCTGGCAGCAGAGGCTGAGATGATGTTCCCTCTTGGCCATGAGTAATTGTTTCTGTGTTTTTGTGTAAGTGTGTCTGACTCCTTCCCAATCTGATTCAGGACCCAATCTCAGCTCCGTGTTTATGTACCTGGGAAACAAAGGCGGATGGATAGTCCAGTCATTCCCAACATTATCTGACTACCAACTCCTCCCAATTACATTGGGGAAAGGACATGGCCACCATATAATAAAAGAAAAATAAATTTACAAATGTGTGGAGATTGTTATAGCAAGGAAATATTCAAGAATTATAATTATTTTGACATATTTATAGAAACACAAAATCTGAGGTAACTGAATTTGTTGCTTTAGACTGTTAAAGTCATTCCAAACCATATCATCTTTTATATAACACAACCATCCTCTTTCATTAGCACTGTTCATTAAAAAGAAGAAGAGAACATCCAGCTAGAGAACAAAACCCTGTAGAAGACAGATGAGCATGATAGTAGATATAGTCAAGTAAAGTATTGTTTTGTTCATCCTTAAAATAAACAGTGATAATAGAGCTGGATGGCACCATGCCTAATCTATAATAATCTTCTGAGGAAATCCAGATAGCTAGAACTAATTTTTGCCACTTGAATTAATCTGAAATCATCCACCAGTTTCATTTCTAATATGCATGTAGAAATGAAGAAATAAGTAAATATGCAAACACGCAAACATCCATCACTAGAGGTGCTTAGAGAAACAAGATAGATAAAGTAGCTTTTATTCTCTTGTAATAATCATCAGTCCCACAAAGCTGGAATTGGAATAAGATGTTTACGCTTAAGATGGGGGTAGAGAGTAAGATTCTTATAAGGAAGATAAAGAAGGTTTGTCAAACAGGACTTTTAATAAACTTAGTAACCAAATATTATCCAGGTCAAAATAATACTTTGCATTCATTCAAGGAACTGTTGAAAATATTCCCCTAATACACGTATAACACATAATACAAATCATAGTATAAAGGTGATAGGCAGGCAAACTCATTAAGTTTAATTAATTACGTTTATTAAAGGTGCCCATTAAGGTGGACAAAGTTCTGACAGTCAGCAAAGCTGTTAATATGACTAAAGACTTAAGGAATGGGGTTCCTGCCTTCCCCAATCTGGTGTCTTCCAGGAATACTAGACTACAATTTCCATCGCTACAAGCCCAAAATATCTGATGTGCACCATGTGAAGATAGCTGAGGGAGAAAACACACCAACCTTGCTGAAGCTAAGCAACTCCACTAAAGGATATACATGTAATTTATCTCTGTCTCTGTCTCTCTCTCTCTCTCTCTTTCTCTCAAGAAACAATACATTTTGCTACATCAGTAATATTTCTGGAACATAGAATCCCACTTTTCTGTAGAAAAGTTAAGATAGCCAATTAGGTTAACTATTATCAGCCAGAGCCTAAAATAGGGCAAGTTTTTGCTTCTTTAGTAAAAACTACACAGGTTACACCATTACTGGGGTGAAGCACATAATATATATAGTCACTTTCAGTTGCCACAAAAGAGTTTCCAAAAGACACAGTATGAGTGGAAAGACTGGGCAAAATTAAGTCCAACTTCAGCAAAGTCTATGGAGAGAAACTTTTCAAATTGCTTGAGATGTTTGTCATACTTGGAATCATATCAAAACAAGTAGTTTCACATTTTATCCTCAAAATCAGCATGGGACATAATACACCAACTTCAGACTTACCTCTCCTATACAACCATGTGTCACTACACCATTACAGTGCTATTATTCCACTTTCACCATCCTATGGAATCCTGGAGTTTGCAGTTTAGGGAGGAGCCTTTAGAATTCTCAGCCAGAGAGCTCTTTGGCCTTAGTGAACTACAAACCCCAGAATTCCATAGGATGTTGAAAGTGGAATAATAGCTCTATAACCATGTAATCCAGGAAGGCCTGAAATCTTCATTCTGCATTTAGAAAAGGGGAACAAACTGCAATTTGCAAGGACTGAACCTGTTAAAATCCAGGTCGGATTGAATGATATCTGGTGAATTTGGGGAAGAGAAAGATCTATCAAAGGTACACCCCCACACTTTGATATGGTTTAATTGGCAAATATTAATTGGCATAAATATAAATCATACTCTGCTATGGCTGCATGGCCATGCTGGCTAAGAGGAAAAGCTGACTGCACACGTGCATTGCATTGCAAAACCAGGTCAAGAAAGACCTCAAGGCATAACCAGGTCATAGTCAGGAAATCACCAGGAAAGTCCAGCGATAATTAGCTTACAGTTAGGCTTCAGCCCCACATCTGTCCAGCAATCAAGGAGCTATCAAGACCCTCATTAGCCTTTTGTTGCCTAATGCAAAGACCATTAATCCATTCCCAATCCCATTGTCCACGCTTCAGACTCCATTGTTTACTCTGCCAAAGAACCATTAGCACCTTTGCCCTCTAGGCAGAAAAAGAATATTTAAACCCCAGTTTTTTGGGGTTTTAGTCAACTGACAGTACACTGGTTGCTGCTCTGCCACTCCAATTCCTATTTGTGTACTGTCCTTAGACTTTGTGTCTAAGCCACATTGCTTCTTCTCTGCTATCTGGGCTGATAGATATCACCCACTTTGCCCTGCAAATCTTGCTGTCAAAAACTTTCCTCCCTTTCCCTTCAGTTAGCCTTGTGTAATTGCATGACTGTTTGGATCTTGTGTATGTGATTGCAGTTCCTCCAATAAAACAAATAAACTAACTTTTGGATCTCTGGCTGGTTCTTTTCTGCACTAGTACTGGTAGATATAGGTGTAAAGGATCTTGTAAAGTTACCCCACTCTCGCAGGCCTCCACTCTGAGCTAATATTCCCCACCATTTCACAGAGGCACTGGCATTGTGGATGAACTCCTGAGTCACCCACGTTTTGGGGTAACTGTGGTATATGTAAGTACGATGAAATCCTATTATAATATAGAAAATTTAATACTGTGTGCTTGTTTTGAGAGTGGGGAGGGAAGAGGAATCTTGTTTACTTCACTGGGAGAAAGAAGAAACTAAAGGCAGTAGGGCTAATGAGGTACATATTGATGCATCCCTGTCCAGGGAGCAGATAAAAGAAATGCAAAGTATTATATCATCAGACAAAAAGTTATTTTCTGACCCTTCAGGGAGAATACAAGGGGTCTAGCCTTATGTAAGCACTGGAGATGCTATATTCATACCCATCTTGCCCTATTGGGTAACAAAAGAATACGCAAAATGTGGTGGATGATTTTTTTTCTAGGCAGGCAGAATCTTAAACCCATTGTTTAAAAGAAAAAAGCTTTGTATTTAATGGTATGAACAACTGATATGAGAAATATTTGATGTTTTAGATGAAACCCAAACGATAATGAAATGTAAAAATGTTAATGAGATAAACGAAGAACAGTTGTTGTAGGTACTATTATGAAAAGTAACGTATCATACAAGGCTGTAAAAATTATTGGTAAGTAGTGTGTTGAGGTTAATATAAGAAACTGAAAAAATGTACATGGTAAATATAATGATAAAGGATAATGTTTTATAATGTTTTGTAATGCTTTATATTTATATCAAGGTGCTAGTTCTCATTGCTCTTGACTGACACCTGTGGAGGTCTCAATTAAGCAATTACTTCTGAAGGAGGGGCATATGAAGGGGGCCCAGAAGGTCTGTGAAGGGGGCTTATGGGGGAACAGAATATATCTAAAGACAGAGGTTTGCCTCATAGAGATTCATATAGGGTGTGAAGGAGATGGGATGTGAGAAATCGGGTCTGAAGAAGGTAGGATTCTGAACTGACACTAAAGCCATTTCTGCATGAGATTGTTATAGCGCTATGATTCCACTTTCAACATCCTATGGAATCCTGGAATTTGCAGTTTAGGGAGGAGCCGACTGGCCCCTCCTTAAACTGGAAACTTCAGGATTCCATAGGATGTTGAAAGTGGAATCATAGCACTATAACAATCTCATGCGGAAATGGTCTAATAGGGTTAAGTTGACAGAGAGGCCTTGAAGCTGGTAGAGACAGGATTCTCCATTGGAACAGGAAGGAAGAATTGTCTATGCTTTTGGGGAGCCTGAGATAGATAGATAGATAGATAGATAGATAGATAGATAGATTATTATTATTATTATTATTATTATTATTATTATTATTATTATTATTATTATTATTAGAGGCTGTCATATCTGTTTCTACTGCATTTAATACATCTATTCATATTGTTGTTTTAAACCCGTCTCAGACCCTCTATCAAGCCTGAATTAGAGTCTGGCCACACATGCCATAACTAAAGAACCCACACAACAACACATCCACAAGTCCACACTTAAGAGATCACCCAGCAAACTGAGCAACCCACTCCAGCAAGGAAATAATTGGGGAAATAAGGGCACAGTGAGTGGCAGGATTCCTAGGAGTTGGAGTTTTAGGACCAGCTTGTGTAAAGGAATCTGTCACACTCACTAATGAGGAAATGATGTTTTGAGTGCCCAGAGAAACTGTGATATCTTTAAAAAGTCTTGATTAATATCAAGCAGTCTGCCTTTCCCTGTCTGCAAATGCGTGTGTGCCCTTTGGCATCCCTTTGAAACTGCACATCTGATTTTTCCACTGAACATGCATGCTTAATCAGGTTTCAACTTCCTTCCCATTTCCTTCATTAGGACCATATTGCTTTGGACCCACACAAAGCTGATTTGAGGGAAATTACTGGAGTCATTGGAAGGGGTGCTGTTTTTCAGATGTAAAAATTACATGAATGAAAAATTTAAATGTTACTTTCACCTTTTCCTTAATAAGCCTATTGTACTAAACTGTTCTCATGCACATTAGAATGAGTGCAGCTGTCTGTTGATCCTGAAAAGATTAACTTGAGGCTGGAGAGAAACTAGAGTGGTTCCAAAATAACAAGGAACATAAAAGAGTGGCAAAATAAGGGTGTAAATCCTTTTGTTGTTGTGTGCCTTCAAGCCATTTCTGACTTGTGGTCGTCCTAAGATGAATCTATCACAGGGTTTTCTTGGCAAGATTTATTCAGAGGGGCTTTTGCCTTTGTCTTCCTCTAAGGCTGAGAGTATGTGACTTGCCCAAGGTCCTCAATGGGTTTCCATGACTGATCAAGGATTCAAACCCGGGCCATTTCCACACTAGCCTGTTATGGCGAGATGATTCCACTTTCAACATCCTTCGGAACCCGGGGATTCCAGAGGATGTTGAAAGTGGAATCATTGCACTATAACAGGCTACTGTGGAAATGGCCCCGGTCTCCAGAGTCAAAATCCAACACTCAAACCACTGCACAGTTCTTCTTTGTGCATTTTTAAATGAGAGAGTGAGGACATCACAGTTTTTCTACTCACTTGTAAAATGGTGAGGGTTTTTTTTTCTATAGGTCTCAACAGTGATTTGCACAACTAATTTTTCTGAAGACTGTACAAATGTGTAAAATGATGACTGCTGCATTGTTCCATGGATGAAAACAAAACAAATAAACAAAAACCAACCCCCCCCAAAAAAAACCCTAAAACAGCAGCAGCAGCAACAGAAGCACTCAATGGCCCATTTGTATTTTTTCACTGATTAACCAGTTCTTCTGTACTTGCTGTGTTTGTCTGCATGTGTGCATAGGTTCACAAAGGGAAATGAGACTAGTTTTCCTCAGAGACATTTTGGGCAAAATGCATAAAACTGAAAGGGAAAAAAAGGCACTCATCTTGTTTTAACATTGACAGTGAGAGTATCCGCATGGAAGGTGGATTAGCAAACTCTTAACAAGCTGTCTAAATGAGCTGGGATGGTCTGCCATGATGAGAATCAGATAATTAGCAAGATTTTTTCACATCACTGCATGGAAGGGGAGAAGGTGTACTGCATACTTCTGAGGCTTCCCATCTTTGATGGAGAGTCTGTTAAATCAGGAAGCTGTAAGTGTGTTCAATTCTCATTGCCTCTAGTGGATGGAATGGGAAAGTGTTGGGGAAAATTTTCATATTGCAGGGCAGATAATTAAAATAGTTGTTCTGGGGAAATGCCTCAGTTTAAGTGAGTAATACCCATTTGCTTGCATCTTTCTATCGCTCTTTTAAGTAATACTTTATTTCTGAATGACTGGTGAAATACAAAGATGGGGGCATGATTTCACGGTTTGTGTGAGATGCAATTAGCTACAAATGTCAAGAAGATGCAATTTTATCCATCCCAGTTCATTTAACAAAAGTAATTAGAAGTTTTAAGCGCTTCAAGTGTCTGTGTCAAAAGTGGCATGAAATGCCATAATACAAGTGAAGAGACAGAAATGTGATGTGACAGCAAAAAGAGCCCAGCCATCTGGAGGGAGTGATTTATTTTGGTAATGATGAAAGGAAATGCACATGTCTACCCTCCATCTCAAAACAATATTGTGTTCAGCATTTAGTTTAACATGACAATCAGAAGTCTCTGGATTAGGATCTATGTATTTTTCCCTTGGTAGTTCATAAGCAGAAGTGCAGGATAAAGTCTATGAATTAAAAACAGAAGTTTCATACCTTAAATCACTGCCTGGCCTTACGAGAAGGATATGAAGATACCCTTATTTTAGAAATTATTTATTTATGTAATTTAGATATTTCAGTTCTGTTAAGAGAAACAGAGAAGGCTCCTGAAAAAAAATACATAAGAGGAACCAGTTAACTTTGCAAGTTGGGTCTACAATGCTACATTGCTGTGCGTTTCTGATGTACATGGTACCCAAACTTGTGGCTGAAGAATTAAAAGCTAGCATTGAAGATAGGAGTACTTCCTCTGAATCTTACTCCATGTGCAAGAAAAAATTAGTTTGCTTTTAGCTCTGGAACATTTAAAAGTGCAAGCAATCTGTACTTACCTCAGAGTAAATGAGGGAAAACCCTATCCAGGCAATAAAATAGTAAACTAAACCTTTCCAAAAACATCCATTTGTCTTTTTATCCATTCTTTTTTGCTCAGTTATTTCAGAGGAAGAAACAGAAGAAGAGAAATGACATATTAATCTTTACAACTACTGGTTAGTGTTTACTGTGGACATTGTGTAGTGATGTCATATAACAACTCAAATGCCATTTTTTCATCACACCTCAGCAATCATACAGATGAATTGATACACAATTCTTTACCAGACCTGTAGCATTAAATTTGGAATATTTTAAGAAGCAAAGTTGTTGACAAAAATATTACTATTGCTTTCTGCAAATAAATTGCCAACTTTAAAATATAATGAACATGATAGATTTCAGCACTATATATAAAGTATTTATTACCACATCTGTTTTTTTTTCCTTAAGCACCTTTGTTTATTCGGTCCTAAGATGTTGCTAGTTTTCTCTTTTGAATTTCTATAACCAAATGATTTTTCTCCTTCATTCTAGGAGCTCTCTGTCTAACAAGTGATTGATAGAAATAGGTTGGGGTTAGGGAGTATGCAGATTTTTCAGAGATGTTGTTGGACTACAACTCCCATCAACCCTAGCCACTATAGTCAATATTGAGGGCCATATGCTATTTGTCTGTGGTCATTTCCACACTATACTGTTATAATGCTATTATTCCACTTTCAACATCCTGTGGAATTCTGGGGTTTGTAGTTTATTGAGAATTCTAAATGCCCCTCCCTAAACTCCAAACGTCAGGATTCCATAGATACTGAAAGTGGAATAAGAGCACTAGAACAGTGCAGTGTAGAAATGGCCTCTGTATTAGGTGGATTTTTTTTTATGTTGAGAGTTTTAAAGTGCTGGCTGCAATACAGCTAAGGTACAGGGAGAATATCTGCAGCCTTTGTTTCTGTCCTCATATGCTAGCTAAACCTGCATCTATTTAATTTCTTCCTACTGTATACTGGGTAAGAACTTTGAGCACTCTGTCCATTACAAGGAACTCAGCAGCTTGTACATTATGGCAGGAGTGGGAACTGTATGGCCATCCATATGTTGCTGGACTACAATTCCAACAGTCCTCACCCATTGGCTGTGCTGACTAGGGTCCCCAGGAAGGTCATCACATCTGGACAGGCAGGTCATAACATCTGGATGACCACATGTTCTTTACCCTTGGTTTATGAGTTAAAGATTGGAGGGCAATAAAAGCCAAAGAGCAGCACTGAAGCAGTCTGAGATAAAAAGAAGAAACATGAAGCAGACCATTCTTATTCAGAAACAATCGCATATCTATTACCAAGAGTCAAGGCCTATGTGGCTAACAGGTATAATCTACCTCAGACGTAAGAATTACCACTGTTACCCTGATTTCTGGGGTCCCTTGGGGGACACCTCAATATGCTCCACGTGATGGGGAATGGAAACTAGCCAGAGCACAAGCAATAGCAATGCAAGAGGCAGGATAACCTAGCGGGGTCTTTTTACCCAGTTTTTACAGGGTCAGGCCAAGCCAAAAACCAAACGAAAATGTCTGATAAATGATTTTATTGAATGAAAGTCTCATGCATCAACGCAATCACTCACACACTCACTCACTCAAGACCTATTAAGAAGCAAAAGAGAGGAAACTGGATAGGGGGAATACTGAAGGGATTGCAACTGGGGTAATACTGCACCTTTTCCTGAAGTCCTTGGTCCGGGAAAAACAATGGAGAAGTGGGGCTCAGCACGGAGAGGGCTGAGGGGATTACTCAATGGACAGAGAAACAGTCCTCTGGGATGACCGGGAGTGATCTAAAGAAACTCTCAAAAACTGGGACTATTTATGGGGAAAAGGTACCGGTAAGGCTAATCCTTTCCCGGGGAGAACAATGGGTGTTGCAACGTAAAAGAAGCTCCACGATGGCAACTCCTTTTGCATGATGAGACTACAAGGTGTTGCCAAAGTCTCAGGATCTTCGGTTCCATTGGGTTGCGGTGTGACTTTATGTAAATGGTCCTTGCCTGATTTTATTGCTATCGGTGCTCAACTTGGGGGAAAAGACACTAATCCCCTCAAGTTGGCTCCTCAGTGGCTGAGGACCCTTTGTTTACTGTGGGTTTGCACAGCTTGAGGTCTCCTGGGGCTGCATGACTGGGGATTTTACTGGCCTGACCTGGTTTTTGATCATTTGACCGTTGCTGCCTATGTGCTCATCTGGGTGACCTCTGAGGCACATTGAATCATATTTTAATATCAAAATTGTAGACCCTGGGACAGGGTTTACCAGTGAGGTAACACCACATTCAAGCACCCCGATCCTGCCACAAGCGTGTGGCGGTTCTCCACGCCCCCCCTTTGGGAATTATCAATCAGAAGTGAACTAAATGATCATTATTTTGCTATTGCTTTCATTGTACTCAGGCTGTTACCAGTTTCACTTGGATGATTATTTTTAAAAAAATATAACCTAATTTACTTTCATTGTCATTGTTCAGCTGGCCCCTCCCGAAACTGCAAACCCCAGCATTCCACAGGATGTTGAATCATAGCGCTATAACAGTCTAGTGCGGAAATGGCTTAGTTGTTGTGTGCCTCCAAGTTGCTTCTGGCTTATGGTGACCTTAAGGCAACCCTATCCTGGGTTTTTCTTGGCAAGATTTGTTCAGAGCGGGGGTTGCCTTTGCCTTCCTCTGAGGCTGAGAGAATATGGCCTTCCCAAAGTCACCCAGTGGGTTTCCATGGCTGAGCAGGGATTTGAATCCTTGTCTCCAGAATCATAGTCCAATGGGGGGATCTATTCAAGTGTAATGCTTGTCCTTATCCCTGTGACATTTTTCTGTTTCAGGATGTGTGTTTGTGAATGTGTGTGTGTGTGTGTGTGTGTGCACACAAGTGAACCAAACAAGAGTGAACAAAAAAGAGGTATCACCCCTAACTGAAGTCATTCTCAGCTGCTTCCAGGGGCTCTTTCACACTGCATACTTAAAGAACTATTATTCAGTTCCCACAACAACTAAGCCATTTCCACACTAGACTGTTATAGCGCTATGATTCCACTTTCAACATCCTGTGGAATCCTTGGGTTTGCAGTTTCGGGAGGGGCCAGCTGAACAATGACAATGAAAGTAAATTAGGTTACATTTTAAAAAAAATCATCATCCAAGTGAAACTGGTAACAGCCTGAGTACAATGAAAGCAATAGCAAAATAATGATCATTTAGTTAAGGCAAGAACATTTAAAATTCTCAGGCAGAGAGCACTGATACTTTGCCGTATTACAGACCCTTGCATTCCACAGGATGCTGCCATGATAGTCATTCTCTTTTTCTGTACGGGATAAAAAAACAAAATTAAAAAAAGCAAAAAATAATAATAATAATAATCTGTATCCCAACTATGCTGGAAGTACAATTAGTATGGAGAAGAGAAAGAGACTTTTTAGTGGCTGCATCAAAGTGTGGCAGTTTCTTGCCTTAAAATGACAAGCTGGTGTTTGGGTTTTGTCACAAGGTTTCCTGTTTAGGCAGGCATCTCCTTCTACTGCAGTGTGTTTTACCAATGAATGAAGTCTCACATCTTATGACTGACATTTTCATCCATTTAGACTTGTAGATGTGACATTCCTCCCAATTGTTGGGTAACTCCCATTCCTTGCACTTTTTTTTGTTTTGTTGGCAGGGGTGGGGAGTGAGTCCTAGCATTTGGAGAAAAAAACAAGTTGGCATCTCCTCTGCAGAAATCCCTGAAAAGGCTAACCAGAAATCAACAGAGCCAGAGGAATGAATGGGGAAGTGGGTGCCACTTATTCAAAGCAGGTTAAAGCTGCTAGTACCACAATACTGTTATTAGCATTTAAGGTGCCATGGAGTCTGTTGTTCTTGTTGACTTGCTTTTGCATGACGACATGGCAAAAAAATTAAAGTTCAGTCTTTGGTGGCTGCTAGGGATCCCCCACTGCCAGATGTGGAAGGGAAGGGAGAAACTTATTACTGTTGCTTTCTCTCCAGATCACCTTACCACCATCTCTTATCACCTTCCCCACCTCATTTTCTCTTCCTCTCTCCTTGCTCTGCAACTTGAATCAGTGGTGCTGCCTGCCTGCTTCCCAGCTTCCTGTTAGCACTGGCAGCTGCTTCTTTATTGTACAGAGAGGCAGCAGAGTGAATTGAGGCAGAGAGGGGGGCCATTTCTGCACTGGCCTGTTATAGTGCAATGATTCCACTTTCAACATCCTCTGGAATCCTGGGGGTTGCAGTTTTGGGAGGGGCCAGCCGGCCCCTCCCGAAACTGCAAACCCCAGGATTCCAGAGGATGTTGAAAGTGGAATCATCGCTCTATAACAGGCTAGTGTGGAACTGGCCTGAGGCAAGAAGGGGACAGAGGAGGGGAAGTGTGGTGGTAGAACGCCAGAAACAACATGGTGAAGACATCGAGAAAGGCAAGGGAGGGGAGGCTGTTATCTGGCTGTTCCTGTTAAGCTTAGATAGAGCCTGATCACACATACTAGAGTGTATGCAATAAACACCCCTGGGTCTGTACAGGGGTCACCTTGAGACCCAAATACCTAATCCAGGGAGGGATGTTAAAGGGAAAGGGGGCAAGGTGAGTGACAGGAGCCCAAGGGTTTGGAACTACAGACCAGCCTGGAGTGGAGATGACAACACAATAGGGTGACAACACAAGATGAGGCAAGGGAGGGGGTGCAGTGGCAGAGTGCAGGAAGCAAGTGGGAAGCATGGCAAAGGTGTGAGATAAGGCAAGAAGGAGGAAAGGGAGGAAGAGAGGTGCAGAAGCAGAAAGCAAGAAGAGGAGTTGGGGGAGGCAACAGAGAGGGAAGGAAAGGGCAAGGTGGCAGCACATGGAAAGAAGGGTACAAAGCAGTGGTGGCAGAGGTCCTCCAGGCAGTGGTGCAAGTCATAGCTCCTGGTACTCCACTGCTGTTGCCACCTCATTCTGTCTAAACGTTGGGCTTCTAGGGATAACCTTCGGTGGACAGCATCACACTTCAGCACAT
Source organism: Ctenosaura bakeri (assembly GCA_948474755.1). Classification (NCBI taxonomy): domain Eukaryota; kingdom Metazoa; phylum Chordata; class Lepidosauria; order Squamata; family Iguanidae; genus Ctenosaura; species Ctenosaura bakeri. The sequence goes on along the minus strand of CAOLHI010004639.1, from coordinate 71,646 downwards.
GCATGAAGTGTGGTCTCAGTTAGCAAATCATTGGCGGGGGGGCAGGGAGAAGGTATAATAGGGAAGTGAGATAGGATGACACTGAATGGGCCCTGCGCATTTCTGGCCTTCCTTTTTGCCCTTTCTGATCCAATGGTGGGTAAATATTTAGACCCCAAGTCTTGCAAATTTGCCTACCCATTTTATGACTAACTTGTAGGGTGGGGGAATTGAAACTTACACGTTTCATTTTCCTTGTATATGAGCAGATATCAGGAAAATAAATGAGAAAAGAATACCAACTAAATTGTAATTGCTCTCTGGAGAGATCTGAACAATGCATTTTTGAAAAAAGCGAAAACCCTGTTGCTCATTCACACAGATCAGGGCATTTTGCCAGCCCACTGATTCATAGCATTCATCATCTGTACTTTCTGGAATGTTTATTCCTCTAGGCAACTCAGAGAAATTAAACAAAATATTTTTATAATCTTTATTTTTCAACTATTCAAAACAAATTTTATTGAATAAACATTCTTTGTCTATATAGGGATTTTTAAAACCCTGTCTTTACTGCTTGTTCAAAACCTGCTGAGTCACATATTAATGCTGTAGGGAAAAACAATAAAACTTGTCTCATTGCACATTCACCTGCAAATGTTTTGTTGCATAACAAAATACCCATATTTCATCTCTCCAAGGCTGCATACTCAAATACAATGACTAAGAACTAAGCTTCATTCAATATAGTAGGATTTCAAGTAAATATGTAGGTTTATTTATTTAGAGTGTTTTTTACTCCATCCTTCAGTCAAAAAGGCTTTCGGAGTGGCTTACAAATGGATAATTTATCAATTCTCCAGCCCTCAGGCTTACAAGCTTAAATGAGACATGGCAAACAAGGAAAAAGGAATGGTAGCAATGGCAGAGAAGTAAATTCAGAAGATGTTGGCTGCTCTTCTCTCCCTAGAGGCCACAGGAGTGGCAGCTGGGATGGAGGGAAGGCCCTTCATTAGGCTTGCATTGTGTTCCATTGTCTGGACTGTCAAATATATGAGTACAGTATATTCCCCACCCCCCACCTCCTTTAACAGTGTTTCTTTTGTAAATAATTATTCTGGTCTGAATATTCTCTGCCAACAACCACATTTTCTTTTCTTACATTAATACCTTGCAGGAATATATTTTTAAATAGTGATCTAGATTAACAGGACCAGCCCATCCAGTTGTTTAAGTGTGGTCAGAGGAAAACCCCTCCTTTCTTCACTATCTGCAAAGGATCAGACAACATCTAGTAAGGAGAAAAAAATTCTATAGGTATTTATTTGTTCAAACAAATAAATAACAAAGGCCAGGAAGAAAAGGTCAGGAAAGAAAAAAGTTAGGCCCTCAGTATCTGACAAGAATTACACATCTAATATTAAAACCAGTAGAGTTTCAGAAGTTCCTTGAAGCTTTTTCAACCAATCACTGTTGGAGCATTTGTCCAGCAAGTACTGACCATGTGTATGCATCTTTTAGTAACCTTTATCAAATTAGTACAAAGCTTCTAGCAGTGATGTAGATTCGAGTCGATAGACTTGGACTCAAGTCAGACTTAAGTCACTTCAGTGACTCGACTCGGACTTGACTTGGCAAAAATTACAGACTCAACTCGACTTGAGACTTGCATATTTTTAGTGACTGATTTGTTGCCCTCAGTTCAGCGACATAACACATTCATCCAGAAACCTTACAATTTACTGGTCACATGACAATCTGTCTCAAGCCTAAAGTGTGGACACATTTCTCAGAGACAATAGCAAACGGGTTAGGCAATGGGCTTGAAGTGGAGTTGAGGTCCTCTCAGCAGCCTGGCCCTGCTATATTTAGGAGGAGCTTCCTAAAATTTTTCCTAAGAGCAGAAGGCAAGACTTCTGCCCAGAGTGCAGGGTGTGTATTTCAGAGGGGAACAGAAAATGTGTTAGGCAGTGGTCTTGAGGAGGAAGGAACCTTCCTTCTTAAGCGCTTGAAGCTTCAATAATGGGGAATAAGAAGGATCTTATCTACTTCTGAAAAAGCCTCCAGCTTTGCAAATGGGAAGCAAGAAGGATCCTTTTCCTCGCTGCTGAAACTGCAGATAGCAAAATCACAAAAGTAGATGACCAACTCTACTTAAATTGTTAAAACTGACTTTCGACTCTATCCAGAAGTTCTGGAATACAGGTTGGGGTACAAAGTTGGCTCCCAGACTTGAGACTTGACCTAAGATTTGACTTGAAAGTATCTTGCAAGGACTTGAGATTCGACTTGAAGGTAGAGACTTGAGACTTGACTTGAGACTTGGGCCATTTCCGCACAAGGGAATTAAAACGGCGCAGTGTGTCCTCTCATGAAGGTCGTCTGCACCTTGGAGCGGACTAAGTCCGGACTACTTACTGGAGATCTGCACCTCAATCTGCTCTGAAACGCCCCCAACTGGTCTTCCAGGGTGCTTTTTAAAGACTGGGAAAAAGAGGTTTCTCGCACCAATGTGAGCCTGCGATCTGCGGAGGGCAGGCTTTAGGCGTGGTGAGCTTCGCGGTTGGTCGGGACCCACGAACAACCGGAAGCCACCATTTTGGAAGCCAGAGCAGTGCGGATCTAAGACCTTGCACTGCTCCGATTCACCCTGGATGAAACAAGGAGCCCTGTGGAAGGGCTTAAGGGACAGTCCGTGTTGGTCTGTGCCCAGAAGATTCGGTGAGTACCAGCATGGAGTGATTCCCTTGCCTCGTGCGGAAATGGCCTTGGAGTAAAAGACTTAAATACATCACTGGCTTCTAGTGATGTTATTTCATCTGTAGTGGAAAATGTGACCTGTGGGTCAAATGAAGTTCTGAGATCCTGTTTTGTGGTCCCCAATTGTCCCAGTAGTCTGCTGAAGCCATCAAACCATCCAATTTTGTTTTTAAAAAAGCTGGCTGAATTTTTGGCCACAGAATGCTGGGCAAAACCCCTCAAACTGCTACAAGAATGTGACATTTGAAGTCCCTTGTCCCTTACTACCCTCCATAATCCTTGTCCCTAAAAATGGGGGGGACCCCCAAAATGTTGAAAAAATGCAGTTTCCATTTAGCCATGAATACTGGCATCCTTAGTCTGATTTTGGGAAATAAACAGAGCACTCACACCACGGCAGGACAGATATTTCTAACTTTCTGTTCCATATCCTCAACATTTCACAGATGAAAATGAGGATGTGTGGTCAAAATGACAAAAGTTATTAATGAGGTAGAACATACATGCTATCAGAGGCCACAGCAGTTTGCTTTTGCCAGAGTCTACAGGGAAGCACAAAATTCTGCCCCCTTCTGTCCTCTCCCTCCGACTGGGTGAACTGAGTGTAAACTACTTTTGTAGTTTGTACTCAGTTTGCAGTAACTGAAGTACACGGAGGACAAAGGAAGAGAGTGGGAAGAGGAGAAAGAAACTGTGACATTTTAAAACCAACTGAAAAAGTGGAATGACAGAACACTAATTGGAAGTGTTTCTGCCAAATTGGGACAGTGGGAGGACATGCTGTTCACTGCATCAAGTCCCAGCAGTTTCTGCTATCAATAATCTGCGGGAAGGCTCCAGGAAAAAGTTGAGGTGGAAAAACAAAACAGGACTTTGAAATCTCTCTTGAATAGGGGGAAAAGATATCCTGAAGAAGAAAGAAACTTCATGGAGGGGACCCTTGCACCACTGAGGAGCCTCAGAGTGCAACTTCCTTGGAAGTGAGTATCTCCCAATGCCAACCTCATCCTTTCTTCAACCTCTCTTTCTGAATTTAGTCTAGAAAAAAAAAACTATGGCTCTTAAATAAATTGTTAGGAAGCTTTCAGTGCTTTGCCAACAGGTTCCTTGGCACACTATATAACAGGAACAGAAGCATGCATAACTGGGGTCTCCCTTTCTGGACATCTTAAAAAAGAGACTGGACAACTCCTGCTGCGGATACTTTAGCTAGAGATCCTGCACTGAGCAGAGAGTTGGACTCAATGGTCCATGAAGCCCTTTCCAACTCTATGAATCTGTGACTCCATAATCATCTGGAATCCACTATAAAAGTGTAAGACAAGTGACATGTGCCAGCTAATAATTTCCTCAAATCTCTGCAGAGGAGGTGTTACCTTGACTTCTGGAGGTCCCCTAGGTGACACCTTGATTCGCTCCAAAAATACAAAGACTGGGGGAAAGTAGTGTTGCCCCCTTGGTAAACCTATCCTGGGGTTTACAACTTTGATATAAAAGTTAATCTAACCCACCGGAGAAGTCACCCGGATGAGCAAGTAGGCAATAATGGTTGTTCGTTCGATCGAACAAACCAGGTCAGGCCAGTAAACTCCCCCATCATGTAGCCACAGGAGACCTCAAGCTGTGCTAACCCACGGTGGACAAAAGATCATCAGCCTTTAAGGTGTCAACTTGAAGGGAGTAAGAGTGTTCCCATAAAGTTGGGCACTGGAACCAATAAAATCTTATCAGATCAAATCTATCTCCAGAAACACACACTGCAGCCTCAAAGCGGCGGAAGATCCTGATACTTGAACACCTTGTTATCTTCTGATATCAAAGAAAGTGCCGGTGTGAAGTTCTTCCGTTGCTGTCCCCTTTGTTCTCCCCGGGAGAGGATTTGCACTTAAGGCAAGTTTTTCCTAGAAATAGTCCCTGTTTTTGGACTAGTTGAGAAAAGAGGAGAGAAGAGGATGCCTCCCAGTCATACCAACTGACTGGTCCCCCCTCCCGATAGCCGTGCGATCTCCTCAGCGTCTCTTTGCTGAGTTCCGTTTCTTTTGCTGCTTCCTGGCCCAAGGACTTGAGGAAAAGGTGCAGTATCGCCCAAACTATGAATCCTTCAACAATCCCTCTATCTTATTTCCACTCTTTATTTCTTTTAGCCCTTGGATATGTGTGTGTGTGTGTGTGTGTGTGTGTGTTTGTATTGATGAGAGCTATTACTGTTCAATAAAGTCATTTGTTGGACCCTTTTGTGTGATTTCTGACTGAGACTGACCCCGTAAAAACTGGGTAAAAGATCTCGCTAGGTTACCCTGCCTCTCGCACTGCTGTTGCTTGTGCTCTGTTGAGCTTACTTTCCCCATCATTTGGAGCATATTGAGGTGTCCCTCTGGGACCCCCAGATTTTCAGGGTAACAGTAGCGGAGCACTGGCTATAGCAGAACAAGGAGCAAGGTAACTCAGCAAGACCTTCAACCCAATTTTTACAGGGTCAGACCAAGCAAAAGCCAGCCAATCGTGTCAATAATGAAATTTATTAGCAAATATGTTCCCGCACACAAACTCACTCACTCACTCACGCACATAAGGCCTATCAAGATGGGAAAGAGGTGAGAGCTTATAGGAGATACAGCAAAGAGGGTGTAAAGGCGGTAATATTACATCTGTCCAGAAGTCTTCGGTCTGGGAAGCAGCGAGGAAGAAGGAGCTCCGTGAAGAGAGTCGACTGAGGGGAGCACTCAACTAACAGAGTGCTGGTCCACTAGTGTGGCAGGGAGTTCTCTGAAGAGGGTCTCGAAAGGGGGACTACTTATAGGGCAGAACGTACCTCACGGGCAGACCCTTTCCTGGGAAGAACAATGGTCGAAATAGAAGGAAAATATTGCATAATAGCAACTTGATTGTTTGCATGATTGTTTTACATAAATGGGCCTCACCCATTTGCTGATGCAAGCATTGTTCAACAGGGGAAAACCCAGTAGGCCCCTCAAGTTGGCTTTTGTAGCTGAGGACCCTTTGTTTGTATGGACGTGCCTTGCCTGAGGTCTCCTTGGGAAATGTGACTAGAGATTTTCCCGGCCTTGACCTGTGTGCTTGACCTATTTGTCTACACACCCATCCAGGCAACCTCTCTGGCATATTTTTGATATTAATTTTATATTCCCCCAGGACAGGGTCTGCCAAGGGGGTAACAGAGGAGGGAATGCATCCATCCAGATATTGCTGCAGTACAGCTTCCATGATTTTTCACCACTAGCCATGCTGGCTGGGACTGATGGACCAGGTTGCTCATTCCTGCTTATCATTTGCACTCCAGGTGTTACTTTGCAGTACTCTGAATATCACATTCTCTTTTATGTGACAGTATTTATGGTCTCAGGAGCCACAAACATATCCTTTTTCTACTCAACAATTTAAAATTAAATTATTAATTAATTAAAATTGAAGTATAAACAAGTTTGCTGCTAAGCGTACACAAATCAAAGTCCGTTCTGGGTTAAAGAAACAAGATTAAGAGAATTATTATGCCACTACTAGATTAAATTTACACTCATGTTTAGTTATGAATCAAACTTGCAGTGATGCTTTTGAAAGACACAGCAGGCACTTGAGTCATATGCCCATTTTCAACCCCTGTTGTGAATACTGACACTAAAGAATTTTGTTCAGTTGTTAGACTTCATGGCAGTTCAGTAATCATTTGGATAAAACAACCAACATGATTATACATATCCATGAATTGCTGACCCCATGAAATACATGTTTATCAGAGAGAAGCCCAACAGTTGGGATAGAGCTAAAGCAATAGGAACAGTCTCATCCTCAGTCATCTGGAACCCAAAGTATCTGTGAAAGCAACAGGCAGAGGCAATAGATGGGGGAGGGATCCCTTAAAAATGAAGAAATAGTTACAAGAATTATATTTAAATATTGTTGATGGCTGAAATTACAATTCTACCTTTTTTTTACTGTTTGGGATGGCAGAGAAGTATATATTTGAGTAGTAAGCCAAGACTCTCTTCCTTCTAATTTTTTGGTTCCACAACTTCCAAATTGTGTAGCAGGGATTTCTCTCATTCATATCACAGAGCAGCACAGAGAACAGGGAGAATCAATATTAGTTTCTTCTGCTGTTATTCTTTATTTTCCAGCACATGAGAAAATTCTCAGTTTCATGCTTAAGGCCTGGGTGCAAAGGAATCTTATAGGTAAGACCTGAATAGAGTTTTGGTTTGAAGGAAGCTGAGAATAAGCAAAGATTTCAGGGAGTTTACTAACTTACTTGATGTATAACTAATAATTTTGTTTACTGATTTTATTTTCTACCTCTGTTCCCAGATGTTTTCATTTAATAGCTAACAAGGAGGACTGGTTACACTGAACTCAGGGACCAAGGCATCCCATTGTACAGTACAACAGTCACCTTGAGGGCTGAGAGCCTGATGCAGGGCAGAATCTCAGGGGGAAAGAGGGAGGACTAGGAGCCCAAGGGCTGGAACTGTGGGGCCAACCAGAACAGGAATTATGCCACAGTCATAATAACAATTCAAACCAGTTCAAAAAGACATTGAACACAGAGCCTTAATTCATCCGCTGGTCCCAGCTGAAAAAACAAACACATACACACACAAATTGACTCAGTGGGACTGCTAAATAAAAATAAGTTATTTTAATAAAACTACAGTGTTGCAGTACATACAGAATTAAAAGATGTGACTAAACATTTTGAGATAGAGCTGAAATCATTTCTACTACGTTAAAAAGGAAAAATAATTAAACCCCACTTAACCAAGGACACAAGGAGATTCAGGGAACAAGGGTCGTTTCCGCACTAGACTGTTATAGCGCGATGATTCCGCTTTCAACCTCCCATGGAATCCCGGGGTTTGCAGTTTCGGGAGGGAGCAAACCCCGGGATTCCACAGGAGGTTGAAAGCGGAATCATAGCGCTATTAACAGTCTAGTGCAGAAATGGCCGAGGTCTGGAAAGCACCCTACTTAATCCTGGCCAAGAGCGGCTTCCCGTTTTTCCCGGAAGTCCAGACTACGCCGAGGTATACTGTAAATTCGCTCTATGGTAACGCCGGCCGGCCGGTCGGCCCGTGGCAACTCTATGGTGAGAGTGTTCCACCCCTTTCCCAGTCATAGGCCTCCCAAGAGCGACCGGCGTTCGGCGGAAGTTGTGGCGCGTGGGGCCTTGCGACTCCTCCGCTGCGCTCTGGCCGGAAGCGTGGAGGCCGAGCGAGCGGCGCGCGAAAGAAGCAGGGCCCGCGAGGCGGTGTGCGAGGAGGGCGCGCGGGTTGAGGAACGGTCGTCCCTCGCGCTCCCGTCTCCGCAGTCTTTCTCCGCTCTGTAAGGGGGCCCGGGGTAGGTGCTGCCATCGAAAACCCACACGCAGAAGCCAGCCGGTCTGTGGGGATCCGAACGCGCTCTGTGTGAGGGGCAGGGAAGTGGGGTTAGAAGGGACACGCCGGCGTTTTGTCCCCCCATGGCGCCCTCCTCCTCCTGAAATGCCGTTTTAACAGCCAGGAGCCGCCATTTTCCTCCTCCCTTGGCCCTCTCGAAGGGGGCCCCCGCCAGACTCACCCCTCTCTGTTCGCCTTCTTTGAAAGGGAGCACCCCCTCCCGTGGCCCTCTCATTCTAGATGCCCTGGTCGTGTGTATGGCACCACTCAAACACCTATTTATTAAATTCGTGTTTGCTTTTTCACCCATTGCTGGTCAAGACTACTACCAGCAGCTTGATAAATAACTTTTTTATATAGCGCTTTGGATTCCTCACCTCAGGATTCCATAGGAGGTTGAAAGTGGAATAATAGCACTGTATCAGTCTGGTGTGGAAATGGCTCTCATCATCTCCATGGTGGGAGAAGAAATCTTGTTTACCATGCATTGGCAGCGAGAGCAGAAAATCAATTCCGTTTCGGACTGGGTGTGTGAAAATGAAGAAGTTTGGTGTATATTGGGGGGGGACAAGACAGTTCCAGGGAGAAATCATGTGTTCTCCTAGACATTCTTGAATTTCAGCTCTCAGCAACCCTAATCAGTACACCTAATGATTAACATGCTGGGAATTGTAGTTCAGCAACATCTGGAGAGCCACACAGTTCTCACACCTGTCTTAAAATAAACCAGCATTGTTTCTTTGTTCCAGAGTGACTTGCTTAAGGCCACTTGCTTTTTTTTCTGGATTCATAGCAATTGTCACTTGAAAGTCTTGTATTTTTTCTTTTTTTCTCATTAGGATTTGTAGTGCAACTGTGATACTTCAGATTGAATTTTAATTTAGAACATGTTATACTTAGTAAATAATGCTTAGTGGAGATAGTGTTGGGACTTGGGGAGGGGGTGGGTTCTAGTCCCTGCTCTGCTGCAAAACTGAATTGATGAGAGCCTGTCAGCAACTCTAGTATTGCCTACCTCACAGTATAACAAAGAGGATATAATGAGATAACTGTTCTGTAAAGTGTACTGAGTTCTGTGAGAGCCAACATGGTTTGCCTATGACTCTGAAGACCAGGATTCAGATCCCCACTCAGCTATGGAAACCCACTGGGTGAACTTTGGCACTCTCGGCCTCAGAGGAAGGCAGAAACAAATGCCTTCTGAACAAGTCTTACAAGGATACCCCATGATAGGTTAGCCTTAGATCGGAAATGACTTGAAGGCACACAGCAACAAAATTAGTTTCTTGGAGGAAGGGTAGTAAGTAAACATGCTAAATAATTATCTTGTTTCCTAGGTAAGCCCACCAGAAATTAGGAGATGGATATTCGACCAAATCACACACTTTACATCAATAATGTTAATGATAAAATTAAAAAAGAAGGTATGAAAATCACTTAAATCTTTCTTTTGCCTCATTCTGATGCTTTGGATCAAAAAATAAATGCATGTAGACATGTTTCATCTTTAATATCTGTGCTCTTTAGCAAAAAGGCTTTGTCTTAGAAAGTTTTGTCATTGGAGGGAATTGCATAATACAAATATCTTAACAGTTAGTTGGTATCTTTTGGACAGCAGATGTGTCCACTCTTACCCAGAAGTAATCCCCATTGAACCCAGCAGGATTGTCTTTTGAAGAAACAAGTGTAAGAGTGCATTGAACATTGTCTATATACACATAAAAGTCTTTACATTCTCAGTGAAAATGGAAAGGAGTCTTTATGAAACACTAACAAGTTGGTGTTGAGTTCATTTAATTCTTATTGTAAGCTAGTGTGGTGGTTTTCATGCATATTTTTCTGAGGAAAATGTATAACAGTAATATGGTAGAAGCATTTATTTAATTTTTACCCCATTCCTCAGCCTAAAGAACTCCCAGAATGGCTTATATATGATGAATACATTTCGCTACAAGGCAGTCCTTTCCTTCAGTTTGCAGTCTGAAAGGTGCTATAGAAAAAAAAGAAAAAAAGTAGAGGGAAGAAGAGAAGAGCATCAGTTTTTACAGTGGCTTGGTACAGTCTACTACATAGGGCTTTATTATCTTATTATTATTGTTTTATTTTACAACATGAATAGATAAAACCTGCAATGCAGTAAGTGTAGGGAGTAGAGGGAGAAGTATGGCACAGGAAAGTGTACCATACTTTCAGGCAAAAAATGAATGTGCAGCAATTACTTAGCTAAAAGTTCCTTTAACACCTGTGAAACTTCTGAGTAAATATTGCGTAACTACTGATTTATTAAAAGAAATTAATAAAACAACTGAGTTAAAATTATCTGTTAATCCTACTACCCTGTCTCATTTGCTCTATTGCCCTTTTAATCAATATTCCCAGCTTCCTTCTTTCTCACAATTTTATTTCTTGTCCTGCTGCACAGACTGTCGTGTATCACTCCAACAGGCACAAGTACTTTCCAGAAAAGTACTTTTCACTCTGAATACCAATAGGAGATACAACTGTCTCATTCTTGAAAGAAGCAGTCCCTATATTCTACTGAAGTGCTTTCAATATAATACCGTATTGAGGAGTAAATAACCCTGAGAATAAAACTGCAAAGTAACTTATGTAACAAAACAAATTGATTTTGGGTAGTGAACATTTGACAGAGATATGTATAATCAAAAAGTTAACACCATAGGAGTGGCCTATTACATCATCTTAGTCTTCTGCATTTGGTGTCAGAAGCTTAACTGAGTTTCCTGCCCAGTCAGGTACTGTTTGTCAGTTTTGTTGCTCTTTGCTGGTATTTAAGACAGAATGGCTTCTTAGAAATAGATAAATGCTAATCATATAATTTTTCTTTTATTTCTTTTAACAGAACTGAAAAGGTCTTTATATGCACTGTTTTCTCAGTTTGGTCATGTAGTGGACATTGTAGCTCTAAAGACAATGAAAATGAGAGGACAGGCCTTTGTTATATTTAAAGAGCTTGGGTCATCCACCAATGCCCTGCGACAGTTACAAGGCTTTCCATTTTATGGTAAACCAATGGTAAGTGTTAGATTTTATTGCAAATGTGTTAAGAGGAGAATAACACGGTAGAGGTATTGTATTTTCTCTTGTCTAGAAAAAAGAGACAGTGTCTTGAAAGTCTTCATCGTTTTACTTATACTCTTGAAATTTATTCTGTGTATACTTGAAATTCTTCTGTTATATCCTGTCTTTTCCTTCCTTTCCTTCCTAAATCATTCTGTCAACTGTGCCACAGTATCAGTTGTGCCAAGATAGAAACAGAAATGGTTTTCATATTCTTCACTGAGAGTTTGACATCCTCTAGAAAAAGACTTTCCAAAGTATATCAGATGTGCAATCTCCTCTGGTTTTGTACCCCCTCCTTTTGTTGAATCAAGTGATGACAGTATTTTAAATCACATTGTTAGTTTAAAACAAGACAGACAGGAAGTCTGGGCCTTATTTATAGGAAAATTTTGTTCTGAAAAGAGTGATTCTCCTTTAAAACAAAGTGTGTGTTCTTTGTGGGTCTTGTTTTAAGCAAACAATGCTGTAGAAAAGTACTTTCACCACCAAATTTGGGTGATTCTTCACAAGTGAAGGATACAGTCTGTGGCAGGTTGTGGGTATCAGAATTTTCCTTGGGCCTCGTAATGCTGGTTATCTATTCAGTATAGACTTACATGAAAATAAACTCTAATGAATTTAGTATGGCATATCTTTGAATAGACATGTGGTGAACTGCACTCTTAAGTTTCAATTTTTTGTTTTAAGATTAATATGATAGTTACTTTTTTTAAAAGGAAAACGTTATTTGTATAATAAGCAGTAGTAGTCAGCATTGCTCAGGAGAGTCATAATCATTAATATTTCAGTTTCACATATTCTGGCATATGAGTGCCTAATCTATATGAATGAAAAAAATGATTGGGATGCCCCCCCGTGAGTTTTGTGCATACTACATAGCCTATACGTTAAGTCAAATCTTCCTAAATCAGACATACCGTCTAGATGTGGTGAAAATCCATTGCATTGTTAATGCATCATGCAGCAACTGAAAGACAGAAACTGAATTTTATTTTACTGCAAAACATCAAAAAACCCTGTTTATTGTTTATCAAATTGTTTATGTATTGGTAGATTGTTTAATGGTTAGATGTGTATGTATAGAAGTATGGGAGAATGAATTATAGACATAGAGGAATAGTACAAAGAGTAGCATAAATAATATGAAGTATAAGGCATAAGTTGTAATAATTAATTAATTTTAAGATTGATTAGTGATTTGTGTGAATAGACATATAAATTAAGCATTATGGATAACAGATAACGATGGAAATATAGATATATGGAAAAATATATACTAGATAAATTTTTGTCTAATCGTTAACAGTTTATTGTATAAGTGTATGTGGTTGTTGTGTGTTGTTATTGTTTATCGTGTTTGTAATGTATGACAATGTTTTAAATTGAATTTAATAAAATTATTTTAATAATAAAAAAAGACATTCAGCTTTAATGAAATTTAATGCAGTCTTCCAATTTAAACAGCGCATTCAGTATGCAAAAACGGACTCCGATGTAATTTCTAAAATGCGTGGTACATTCGCTGATAAGGAGAAGAGAAGAGAGAAAAAGAAAACTAAGTCTTTGGAACAGTCTGCCAATGCTGCAAACAAAAAGCCAAACCAGGTAATTCAGATTTGTAGTGATATTTTTTTGGACGAGTCTACTTGTAAATACCCTTGACCAAGGAATAAGCAGTCTCAGATTGATGATTGCCTGCTCCATTAGTTCTGTGAATAACAATGTAGGTTAATTATGTTATAGTGCATACTGAAAAGATGTATGGTTTCTTTAAGTTCTGTTTTTTACTTTAAAAAAAGAGAGAGAGAAAGACATGGAACAACAGAACAATTTGGGGCAATTTTTGTTTGAAAAGTATTAAAATTGGAGAGGCCCTGTACAGATTGGGCCCTCGGTATCCACTGGGGTTTTGGTTTAGGATTGTCTGTGGATTCCAAAATCTGTGAGTGCTCAAGTCCCATTATATACAATGGTGTAGTAAAATGGTGTTCCTTATATTAAATGATGAACAACTCAAAAGGTTTGCTTTTTGGAATTCTTCTGGAATATTTTCAAGCCATGGTTGGTTGAATCCATGGATGTAGAATCTGTGGATATGGAGGGCTGGCCTATTGGACTCAGTTGGATTATTTGACTCACGGTTCCAGCAATTTAACCAACATAGCCAGTGATGAAGAAGGTTTAGAGTTGCAGTCAAAGGGCATGATTTCTGTCTCTGCCTTAAACTAATTTTGGATTTTGCGTCTAAGTAATGAATTTGAGTTGTGACGGTTACAATTTGTCAGCTTCACGTAAATTGGAATTGACAATTATTTTTCATGATGATTTCAACTGAGGACATGGTGCCTACCTAAGAAGGCTGAAGTGCAGAGCTTGGAAAAGTAACTTTTTAGCCTACAACTCCCATAATTCCTTAGGCGGTGCAACTCTTGGGAGTTGTAGTCCAAATGTACATTAAGTTCTGTACAAGTAGGCAAAGGAATGATGAAATCTTGCCTTTTTGAGTATCAGTAGCTTGTGTTGACGAAAGAAAAGCATTTAAGGAGTTCAGATTTGTTTTTACTAATTACGTGTTATTATTGGCAATTGTCTTGTAATTTTAAACAAAACAAAACAAAAACACTGCTTTGCCTGAGACAAAAGAGCTGAGATGTTGGTACCCCTCAGAAATCACAAGTACAGTTGGTCCTCCAGATCCATGGGATTAATGTTTATAGATTTGATTATTTGTGGATTATTTGCAACTGCCTCTGCTGCTGCGCTATATATACTATTTTTAATAGGGACTTAGAAGTCTCACCTTGTGTTCAGTCTCTCTGTACATCTTATGAGGTGAGTTTTGTAAGTCCCTATTAAAAATGACATAATGCAGCAGTGAAGGTGGTGACAAGCCCTACCAGCTGCCTGCTTCTGCCTTGTGGAGGAATCCTGCCACCTCAAAGGCAGAACTGGACTGTTGGTGTGCTTTCCATGATGGATTTAGATGTACTGTGTACTGTATGTTACTATTTAGTGTGTTTATTTTTTGTGTGTTAAATATAGTTTAGGGACCCTGTAAATATTAGCATTTTTTTCACCTTTGTGGGGGTCCTGAGCCCCTAATCCCCATGAATGTGGCTGACAGTAATTTTTGTCCTGTTTGAAAAAAGAAATCAAGTGATTAATGTGATTGATAAAATAACTGCTATTTATCTGTCCATGCATGTGTTTTTTGTTTTTTATATGGGAATCTGTTCCAATACAATCTAGTGCACACTCTTAACACACTGATTTGGAATTGAATTTAATATAGTGTTTTTTACAACTGGAAATGTAATGCACATTGATTGTGGGGTGGGAATAAGATTTCTTTCTTTCTTTCTTTCTTTCTTTCTTTCTTTCTTTCTTTCTTTCTAACTGTTCTTATTTCTTAACAGGGAGCAAATCAGAATTCAGCAAACAACCAAGCAAACTCATCACAGAATCAACAGGTAGTTACAGTCTTTATTAGTTGCAACTCAGTGGATTTTAGATCAGCACCTTTGGCTTTTTAGAGCCAACATAGTTTGTATACAGATAATGCACTTCGTATTGAAGCAAAGCAGTTTCTTTGTGTGTGATTTCTCAGTTGATCATTTTTATCTGTCAGCATTTGCTTAGAGTGTCTGTTACTATGTTACTCTCAGTCTTTATTACCTTATATAAAAGAACTTGGTCCACCTTGTGCAATAAAATCTTATTGTTGCTGCTGTGCCTCACTCTGCCTTTCTGATAATATAAAGATGGTCATGCAGCACAAATGAAATATTTGCTGTGTTGGGGTTTTTAAAAAGTACTGCTGAGCTGGCTAGCAGCTGTTCAGTGAACAACATCTGTATTATACTGAACTTCTTTGTTAACCTAGAAATTTGTGAAATGCAGAAATAATCTGAAGCTGTTTATGCTCTTCCCAGTTTATTTTGTCTGTCTGTTTTTGTCAAATGGAGAATTATCAGCAGTGTGGGATAACAATATCCATGAATATGAATAGAATCATTGTAAAATATAATAAATGCTAAAGCAAGCATGTTTTTGTAACATAGTATCTTATTATTTCTTGCTTGTGTCATTGCAGGTGCCTGATAATCCACCAAATTATATACTTTTCCTCAACAATTTGCCAGAAGAGACAAACGAAATGATGTTGTCAATGCTGTTTAACCAGTAAGTTCATCTAGAAATATATATAGTGAATAAATCTGTGTTTGTCAAATATACTTCAGCTGGGATTCTGTGTTCCTTTATTTGGCATTGAACCTCACTGAGATTGATGAAAGTTTGGACTTTTGAAAAAAACATTTTACATGTTGAATCTCTGTAAAACACTTGTCTTGAAAGAATGTAGTCTCTTGGCCTTTTGTACTTTACATCCTTTAAATCTGGTATTTTTATACTAGACTGGAAGAGCAGAAGTGGAGTAAAAAGACCCATAGTTTGATCTAAGAGCTTGACATTTCTAGTTGAAACTGCCCAGCTTTGATTGGCAGAAACTTCATTGCAGCCCTGCCCACTTTGCATTGTTCCTCTCCTCATAAAGAGCAAGATCTAAAGAGAATAGCCTCCTCTGCATTTGTACAGAACCCTGACAAATCCTAAGGAGAGCATGTATGTGAAAAGGTTATTTCAGATTATTTCTGTCCATATTGGAAGAAGGATGACTACAAGATAGGAGTAGTGCACATTCTCAGAGGTTCATTTGATTGTGAATGCCTGGAAGGGCTAAAGAAGGGAATGTATAGATTGCTCCATTCTGATTTTTTTTTAGTGGATGTTCTCCCTTCAGGTTTAACTTGGGGATTCATTCTTATACTCTGCAAATATATGATTTTTAGAAATAAGAGCACGCACTTTGGGATTTCACAGTTTACTGAAGAATAGATGGCTTGGGAATGCACAATATATTTAAGAGATCCATACCTTGATAGTACATTATATGTTTTCTTTTCATTCCTTGGTGTCTTGAGGTATTGCTGGCAAAATACCTGCCTGAAACCTAAGAGAACAACAGCCAGTCAGTTTTGACAACACTGGGCTAGACTGAACAGTGGTCTGATGTAGTATAAGACAGCTGCCTTTGTTGTGGATAAGGAATTCCTTGAGTTCACCCAGTGGAAAGAACTGAAAATGTTACTCTGTTGGATGAGAATGAATACAAAAAAATGTCAGCATGTTAATTGTGAAGTCTTTTTTTGCTATAAACTGAAGTTGTAATTCCTGCATGTCAGATCCATTTTCTGTTGCATTGTAAATATGTTCTTGACTCCTTTGGTATGTTTTGCTTGGCAAAATCTGCCTGTGCATTCAACTTTGTTTCTCAGCTATGAATTTCAGTTTTCAGAACTTATTGGAGGGAGGGTAAGAAAAGTGGTATTAGATTTCAAGTGATAAAGAACCTGATCTTCACAATAAATATTTCTCTTCCAAGGTTCCCTGGTTTCAAAGAAGTGCGTCTGGTCCCTGGCAGGCATGATATTGCATTTGTGGAGTTTGAAAATGAAGGACAGGCAGGAGCGGCTCGGGATGCTCTCCAAGGATTTAAAATTACTCCCTCGCATGCCATGAAAATCACTTATGCCAAGAAGTGATGGATGCAAGCTATGATAGTCAAAGGACTTACTCTCATTTTTCTTTAAATACGTTACTTTTTCTTGTTTACTTTTGATTGAAATGTGGCTCCTTATTTATAAGGAAACTGTCTCGTGTAACGTTTTTGGAAGTCAGCAGACACGTCTGAGAATTCTGAATGCAAGAAATGTTAACTACCAATGATGGAAATTGTTGAATTTTGTTAATGTACATAGGTCAGTTTTATATACTGTGATCTTATGTTCTTCATAGTAAAATTGCTTATTTGCAAATAAAGCTGCATTTTCTTTCTTAATCCAGGAATCCAAGGGGCAGTTTTATTTTGTCCAAATTGTTAATTAGTAATTACCTGGGAACTGGATGTTCTTGGAAAGGCTATTAATGTAAAATACATGCTAATCTTAAGAGAAATTGAAGGGGGCTATGATTCCAAATTCAAGCCACTGTACCCTAGCAACTGTTACTGCTAACCCTGCCTCCGATGACTGCAACCTGTGCACTATTTGCATAAGAAACTAGCATACTACCCCTGAGTGGATGCAGGCCCATGACAGACAAAAGTACTGCAACCTTGGTCTAGAATGTGATTTGACTGCATGTAATGGCCTGATAGTAGAAGCTGTGGGGCTGTGTCTGTCATGTATGCAGCAACCTGCTTGCTCAGAATAATAAAGGGCTGTTCTCCATGCCTTGTTTTTCATCTTTGCCCTCTCCTTAGAGACATCTGCATTAATAGAATGCATCTAATGGAGTAAGTTCTTGTCTACATCCCTTATCTTTGTGAAGACACACCTGTCAGAAAGGCTAGGCTCTTATTTAAAGGGAATATCCACCATGCCATGTACTAGAGAGATGGATCCTTTGGTTCTAGATGGTTTGACCAGTTCCCATGTACTACTACTGATGGGTGCTGCCTGGAGGCATTTCCTGTATCACTTAAACTGGATGGGGCTGGCTTTTGCTTTCCAGTTGTTTTAGATCACAGTTTACTAAAGCACATTGACCATGTTGGCTGGGGCTTCTGCAAGATAAAGACCCAAACATTTGGAGAGCCCAAGTTCCCCACACCTGATTTAAAACAATCACTTCTACCTCCCTCTTGGTTCCTGCTTTCTGGAAAGTCAGAAAATGGAAATTGGTTAAAGTAAGGAAAATTGTGATTAAGATAAGCTTGATTATGCCTTTGATTTGTTAAGATGCAGTTACAAGAGGGTCCCCTGAACTTGTGGCAGTTGAAGTGGCAGAATATAATGAATGTAATGATTGACACACTCTCCATGTATAATATGGGTAAATGATTATGAAACAGTTCATTTTATTGTTTTATTGTTACAAATAAACTTGAATGTGACAGCATTATTTTATTACAGAGAAGCTGACTGGCTTCTTGCAGTTGGATAATTTGTAGATTCAAACAAATTGGAATCAGTTTCAATCAATTTGTAGATCCAAGTATTTTGACAGAGGTCAGCAAATTGTGGCTGGCTGAGCATAGTAGCAAGTCATTATCTCTTACAGCTACCTGTCATGTCCAGTTCTGATAAAATACTACTGTGCTTTCAACAATAGAAATAAGGTTTGCTTAGAAAGTAGACCATATACAGAGCTATGATAATGAAATAAGTATTTTTTTAAATGTTAAGTTTTTTGTAAAGCAGGAGTTTAAACATGGTTTAAAGAGCACAGATACTGGTTTTTTGCAGAAAGAAATTACAGCATTCATTGCCGTACAAAATGCTTAATAGAAATTCCCTTACATTAGAAGTTCGCTTTAAGAAGAACAACAAATAACCAACAGAAGAAAACAGTAACTCACTAGATTTCCAGAAAGCTCAAGAAAGCAATAATGGTTTATTCAATGACCTAAATATTTTATATTCATACATAAAAGACTTCAGATTTGCACTTAAGTATTTTTCATTTAAATTTCTATCCTTGATGGCTAGCATGGTTTGTGCATCTACAATGTTGGCAGATGAAAGGACAAACTGAAATTGATTGAAATGTATTGGGTGATTTTTAGCTTAACCTATGCATTATTTTATTTAACCTATTTAATATGGGAATTTGTTGAATTCAGGGAAAGTCACAAAATGGAAATGACATTTCAGTTGCAGTGCTACCTTCCGGAAAAGACTGGACTATTGCATCAGCTGCTAGAGGCAAGAAAAGCCATAAATCCATCTACATAACCTTTAATAGCAGTTTTGATATCCCTTACTGATATCCTGCTCTTTCACAGTTGCAATCAGAGTGGCTGGCAAAGGATACATAAAGTGATAAAATGCACTTGACACAGTCAAGAGTCAAGACCAGCAACTCAAAATGATAGATACAATTAAGACTTTAAAAGGAGGCAATAGTTGAATTATATTGTAAAAACCATACTTTTTATTGATTTTACTGAGTTATGGGTTGGTTTTGTGGGAGAGACTAAAAGTAAGTGTTTAAATAAGTCCATAATTTGAGGAATAACTTTTATGCCATTCCTACAAGTTGCTTAAATTCCTCTATATGGAAGGACAGTTCAGTCTTGGACTCCATCCCTAACCCCAGCTTACCTTTTTCAGTGCTGTTCTGTGACTTTCTCCTACTCTAGTGTGTCATTAGCACAGGGCTGCTTGTGCCAGAATGGATCACATTTGCGTATTATTAATTTTCTGTGTGTGGTTTTTTTGTGTGTGCGTGTATGTTTTGTTTTGGTTGCAATGTAAGTTTTTTTGTAATGTAATTTTAAGAACATTTTCTTGTACAGTCTGTGTGGCAGGAAGCAAGGCATTTTAGATCAATGAAGCATTGAGGTTTCCTCTAGAGTTCTGCTGCTCTGTAAAACTGATGGAATGTTGCCTTCATAATTTCCCATTGGCTGGAGAGGTGGTTCCCTGCAGATGTGTGTTACAATTTCTATAAAAGAGGTCCATTTCTCTGCTTGTGTTTCATTTATGAGAGGGAGAGCAAGGAATCTGCAAATCAGAGGACGAGCAAAGAAAATGTCACACACTGTTTGTTTGCTGATGTTTCTGCTGTCTCTAGGATTTACTTTCCAGATTACGAAGGGCATTTTTATGGACAAACTTGCCAGCGAGAAGTTGTGTGCTGATGAGGATTGTTTATGTAAGTCTCTCTCTCCTCTGTTTGTTCACCTGTGTACTCTGAATGGGCACTTTTCTCAACTACTTTAACTGTGTGATTGCTCCATCCCTAAGTTAAGCCTTAGGTATCTTAACCAAAGCCTTGGGTATCTTTTATTTTATCTCAAAGGGCTCACAGGCATCTGTGCTCTGAAAAGGCTTGAACCGTAGCTGCTGAAAGCAGGCAGTGTCTTGATTAAATGAAGCAAGGCTGCATTTTCAGATTTACAGGTTTGCTTCTGTGTTTTTAATCCCACAGATGCCATTTCCTTGGCAAGAGCAGAAGATGACTACAACGCACCAGACTGCAGATTTATTAATATTAGAAAAGGGCAATTGGTCTATGTTTATTCCAAGCTTGTGCCAGAAAGAGGAGCTGGAGAATTCTGGGCTGGAAGTGTAAGAATCTTGGATGTATAAACAGTATATTTACCTTTTCTTGGCTATTTACTTTCAGCACTCACAACTTAAAAGAGATATCAAAATCTTTGTAAGTCCAAGGGACAGGGGGAATATTCCAGATCCTTCTTGTGAGGGAGATTCACCCAGAGTTTAGAAGTAACACAAGTAATGACATTATTTGCAAGGTGCTGCTTTTTGGAATGATGTGGGAGGAACAGTGTTACTTTTAAAAATAATGTAGAAACTACTAGCATTGGGTTTGAGTGTAATAAATAATGTTTACTCATTACTTCAAAATGATATTTTTGGTGTTATTTTGAGGAATTTGGGAGCGTTTTGACCATTTTTTAAACATTTGCTTTTTAAATAAAAGGTAATGAATTAGTAATGCTACCTTTTACTTATTAATTAGAAATAGATTACTTTTTAAAAACATGCTTAAGCTTTTACAATGATGGGTCCATGTTCTAGGCCCTGATATATACTGCCAGCATCTCTTTCCTATTATGGAGCAGTTTATGATTAAAACAGTGGGAATGGGAAGCAAAAGGGCCTGAAATGCTTCAGTGTAGTAAGGAAGACTATTTTTCTTTAATTCTCGTTAGTGCTGGAAGTGTGTATTTGTGTGTATTTTGCGGAAGGGGCTGTTTTGCACACAGGGGCTATTGGTTCAGAGCCACTGTAACAGAAGAAAGGGAATGGTTCCTTAAACTGGATTGAAGCATTAAAAAAGTTTCAAGGGCCACAAAAACAAGGAGGGTGTGTCCATGTTGTCACCTGTGCAGTACAAGCATTCAAAGCAGCATACAATGGCCGTTTCTGCCCTACACTTTCAACAGCCTGTGGAATTCTGGGGTTTGTGGTTGGCTGAGGTTGAAGAGCTCAATGCCCCCCCTAAACTGCAAACCCCAGGATTCCATAGGATGTTGAAAGCGGAATAATAGCACTATAACAGCCTAGTGTGGAAAAGGCCAATGACAGTTTTTGAAAAGAAAAAAGCTGCAGGAGAGAGGAGGCGTAAGTGTTGGTGCTAGGCTGGATTGAGCCCATGTATACTGCTCTGTAGTCAGAAGAAATGCCTTACTATAATTACACTGCTAAACACACACACCCTTGTTCAAAAGATGGTGTATCAAAATAACAGCCTATTTTGCTAGCACTTTATGATCAAAAATATAGTCAAAATAATCTCAATATATAAAAAGACAGCTGTAGTCCTTGCTTCCAAAAGAGAAGCAAACTTGTTTACTCTGAATCGTAGCTGTGTTTAATTCTGGGCTTGTTGGATGTGTTCCGTTAAGGTTTACGGTGAACATTATGAGGACCAGATGGGCACTGTTGGTTATTTCCCCAGGAATTTAGTCACAGAACAGCACATCTACCAGGAAGCAAACAAGACAGTTGCCACAAAGGTAAAATAAAATAAAAAAAAAATGAATTTTTTTTTTCAAAAATCAGCTAATTACTCGAATGCCGTTACACAAATGTTTTGGTCTGGTTAGTGCTCATTGCAACCTCATCGGCTGTATTCACAACACAGAAAGACATAATGCTGAGATTTCTACTAAGTTAATTGAGTGACAATGTGTGTGTATGTGCCTTCAAGGTACCTGTTGACTTTGGCAATTTCATAGGGTTTTTCGTAGTCAAGGAATACTAAGAGATGGTTTTGCCAGGTCCTTCCTCTGAAATGCCTACAGCATTTGATATATTCTTTGGCAGGCTCCCTCCAAATACTAAACAAAGAACATTTCCGCACAACACTCTTATAGCGTGATAATTCCACTTTCAACTTCCTATGGAATCCTGGGGTTTGCCCTTCCGAAACTGCAAACCCCAGGATTCCATAAGAGGTTGAAAGTGGAATCATCGCGCTATAAGAGTGTCGTGCAGAAATGACCAAAGACAATGTAACTTCACTGAAATTAGTGCATAAATTCTGCAGAAGATTCCCTACTGACTTGGCTCTGGCCCTTTGCATTCTGAGAGGCAGGCAAACTTCTCTGGGCACAAGGTAAACATTGTACTTAAATGACAAGTCTGCTTCCTGTTGCTAGAAGCTGCCCTTTCCCCAACTAGGCTGCGTGCCACATTCTCCACTTCTGCCTGATTGGGTTCTTTTGCAGCAGATGTTACCCACAAAGTAACTTGATCACTCTTTCCCCTTTCTATCTGGGGTTTGAAAACATGATGGCTTCCTACACTTACCTTGGGCCTAGTGGGAAATGTCTTAACTGGGCTGTACCTAGAGACTGATTAGTCAGTCTGTTTGGCTGAGTTTAAGTGCTTTGTTCTCTTGAAAACATATTTTCCCCTTCCTGTCGTTTTGTGTCATATCTTTTTAGGGCAGATAATATCTTATTTCTATTGATCTGTTAAGCAACACAAGTATCTTTGTTGAGCAGCAGGGTAAAAAACACAGTAAATAAATGAAATGCAGAGAGGTGACCTCACATATAAATAGAGATGCTGCCATGGTTGAGGGAGACCAAGATGGGGCCTCACGATTATGCTGGCAACCCCATTAATTTAACCTTTTGTTGGGCAGCAGAGCCACTCCTCTCACTCCGTCATTTTCTAATGCTGCTTCCCCATTTCATGTTTACATTTAGGAGAGGTGGCTGTACTGTGCTCTCCCTTTGCAGGGTACAGAGCAAGGCATCCCTTCACTTGGATGGATGGCAGACCAAAGAGATAACAGATGTTGTTGGCTATGGTAAAGCAGATTGCCATGTACTTCCCAGGTTGTGGCTGTGTGCCATTTTCATTTTAAATAGTTTCTCCCCAGAGTGAATGGCAGAAAACTCAGCCAATTTGACATTGTCTTTTCATATAGCTGGCTTGCAGAGTTTGCTGCTGCTCTTTGGTGTTTGGGAGGATGACTGATTTTACACAAAATGGTGCATGGCTGCAACAATCTTTTTCCACAGTGAGGATTGCATGTGTACATGTATTTATACCCCACCTTTCAGCCAAAACCGGTTGCTTGCACTGCAAAGTTTGCCACTCTCTGGCGTCTAGAGGCTTTTCAGATTGCTACAGGTTTCCAGTGGCCTGTGGTTAATAGTTCCCCTGAGGACAAACCTTTATGCAGTGGTGGTAGGTGCTTCTGGGTCAGTGGGTGGTGAACCTGCTCTACATTTGAATCTAGCCAGAACTAAGAATTACAGCATCCAAGATGCTGAATCCTATCTGCAGACTAGGTTCAGTTCCTTAGCTAGTTCATTTAAAGTTCAGACTAAAACTGGGAGTAGGTTCTACCCAACTGATGTGGAAGCCACATGCTATGACTGCTTTTGTGTATCCCTCTTCAAAGTGAGGCAAAACCAACACACTTTCATGGGAAAGTTTTTAACAAAAAAAACAGAAGAGGGTTTTTTTTCTTTTTCTTTGAAGCTGCTTCACACTACAGCACCACTTAAGAAGGCTTTCCTCTTCTTTAAGTCTTCTACAAATGCCAATGGATCTGGGGTGGAACTGGTCAAGAAAAGCCTGAGTCTGATATCTGCAGATCCCTTACAGTACCACTTCAGGCTGCAAGCAGACTTGGGCTTCCAAATCAAGGCTTGTTGAAGATCCATGATCCCACTTCATGCCATTTTAATTTTTTCCCCATTATACAGGCTTTTTATGTACAGAACCTCCAATTGTGTCAGTCCCTGCCACAAGGGCATAGCCTAGACCAGGATGGGCAAGGTGTGGCCCTCCAAATATTGTTGAACTGCAACTCCCAGCATTCCTCACCATTGGCTGTGCTGGCTAGGGTTGCTGGAATTTGCAACCAAAAAAAACATCTGGAGGGTCTCTCTGTCCCCACCTCAACCTAGACATAAAGTTTGCTACCTCAGTTAAGGAGATGTAGGTCTCAGTTGAGGCTGTATGGCTACTGCCTCCTATAGCGTATGACCTTTCAGCCTCAACAGCAGTGTGTTGAGTGCTCTTTTTACCTGGCAATAGCGTGTTTATGGGTAGCTTCCTCAGTCTTGAATCTTTAAATAATCTGTCTCAAAAAACTGTTAAGAAAATGGAAGGGGAGAGGTGAGGAGATATTGCTAATAAAAAAGGCACTTAAGAAACAACACCTCTATAGTTTATGTTTTAGCATTTCTTGAACCATGGTGCTATTCTTTTACATTACTATTGAATGTTATACTGTTGCTTTTCAAATAGGTGAGTCAGAGGTAGCTGTAAGAGACATCAGCTGTGTTTTGACATTATTGTGATAGAAGACGCAACCTAGCATTCTCCAATACATAGCCACCCCAACCTCTCTTCCTTTAGCATGGATGCAGGCAGGACATCAAAAATTCCTGCTCTAGAGTAACTATAAGTCAGTGTGTCATTCAAATAGTAAACTGTGGTGGATTTTAACTAGGTTAAAACTTTAACTAGGTTAGATTAGTGAAAATGAGCCAGCTTCATAAACTATGATTTGAAGTTGGCTACTGTAGTATGCTAGCATAGCTGCAGTTCATCTGGTTAATCTAAAACTGAAGCAAAAGTTTCCAAAATTGTCATCATGGTTGCACTGGAGAAAGAAAGGGGAGGACATACCAGGGTGAGGGGCTTGAACTTGTTGATAGTGACAAATTTGGTTTAGCATTGCACCTGAATCAGCCTATTCTCTTATCAAAGTAAATATAAAAATGGACTCTAACAACAAATCATTACCTCTTTTCTAGGCCATTGATTTCTTCTGCGAATAGAAGCATGTAATGTAGTCCATTGACACAGCTAACAGAAGAGAAGTCCAGAAGTGTTGGACAAAAAATGAACATCTTCCTCCTTTTCTGTTGTAGGGAAATACAGGAAACTTGTCTTCTCTAAACACTTTCTTTAAAAAGAAAAAATCAAAGGGAAGACATTTTAAGATAGTAAAGCTGTTTGTACTTTTATTTACTTCGCTGTATTTGATATCAATTATTGATCAAAATGCTGTTGCCTTTCCAATTACTGTATTATCCTTCTTTGAAAGTAATAAAGAAAATTCCATATTTTAGGTAAGACCATAAATGATTTCTTTCAGATTGACTATCTTTCCTCCCCCTGATGTGTTTTGTGTTCTTAAATAAGTGGTGAAATGGAAACATTTTATTTTAAAGTGTTTACTCACTGCCTACATCAATCACTTTCATGTCAAAGTTCAGACCATGTCATGATGATTCGGTTTTCTCAGTTTACAATATTGCAGGATATTCATGACATCTTTTCATTTTTCATTGGTTAAGATCTTTAGAGCAACAAGCATTATTTTGGAACAACAGGCATCATATTTGTGTCCTCCAGGACTGAGGCTGGCAGTAGGTTAGACTGGTTGGCTTACCCAACTGTGTGATGGGAAAATGGGTTCACAGCTTTCCTTTCCCCTCGTGCAAATGCATCTGCCTTGGTACTTGTACCCTGGATATCCATGCATGAGTGTAACATTTAAATATGGTGGACATGTGGTCTCCTATATGACTTCTGAGAGTGGCAGGTATACTGATTTGGGTAGCTTGTTCTCTTGCTATGCTGCTGGATAAGCAAATTGACTTCCCTCCAGGGGTATGTTCAGCATCACAATAAACTAGAATAATAAAGAATTCTGTATTACTATGATTGAACAGTGTGTTGGTACAGGCTACAGGATTGCCCCCACTTGAGTCCTCCATTAAGCAGAACCTGCTAAACAAGCCATGGACCATCAGACCATGGTTTGTTTAATGTGAGTGTGAAATCAAATTTCTGGCTTGTTTCTTTCCCAACAAGCTAGGATCACAACCCATGGCTTGTTCTTAGCTTTCAACTCTGTTTTGTTAGGAGGAGAGACAAGCCAGAACTTGTGACTTGCAAAGCACACTAGACAAAAGTCAATGATTTGTTGAACCAACTCCAGTTGCTTCAAATCTGATTGTGCAGTGTGCACCAGCCTACTGCTCATAAATGATAAGCCACAGTTCTGCTAGTTTATTGGAATATACAGGCCCAGCCAATCAGTAATGCAATTATGTTATTAACATTTAGTGGTATCTCATATTAATAATGCTTGTAAATAATAGGCTTGGAGAAGCTTTGCAAAAATGAAATGGAGGCTGTTAACTTCATTCTGCTGGATGAGCCAGACTTCAAGTTATCATTGTTTTTAGAGAGTCATGGTCCATCATCAGATTGTGCCCAGGAACTCTGGTTTTCCAATACTAGTAGCAGCTGTGCATATCACAGTGCTCTAGGGTTCCAAGAGACCAGATCAGGAAGTAGGAGCAGGCCTTATGAGGCAGCATCTTAAACTGTATGCTGCCCCACTCTAACAGCTTCAGAACACTTTCAGTTATTACTCAAATCAGTTTTTCTCCAGTTAAACCTGATATAAAAAGTACCATGCACCTGTTTATGTCAGCTGTGTTTTTAACAGCAGTGGGTAGATGTCATCACCCACGATCCACCCAAGTTTTTTCTGGCATGGCCAGAGAGTTTTGCTAGTTCCAGCAGCTGTTCTTAGAAATGGTGTTGGAGCCTTCTTAGATATGTGTGTGCACGTATGAGAAAGAGAGATGGATGACCAGGCAATTTTTGTGTCAGGTTGTTGTCTGGCTTGGTGTGTGTTCCCTTGTTGTGTTACTCAATTGTGTTTGATCACTGGGTTAGCAGCTATGTTACCTCACTGGTAAACCCTGTCCTGGGGTCTACAATTTTGATATTAAAATATGATTCAATGTGCATGAGAGGTCACCCAGATGAGCACATAGGCAGCAATGGTCGAACGATCGAAAACTAGGTCAGGCCAGTACAATCCCCCGTCACGTAGCCCCAGGAGACCTCAAGCTGTGCAAGTCCACAGCAGAAAAAGAGGTCCTTAGCCACTGAGGAGCCAACTTGAGGGGATTAGTGTGCTTTCCCCCAAGTTGAGCGTCGATAGCAATAAAATCCTATCAGGAAAGGACCATCTGCGTAAATTCACACCACAACCCAAAGTAACTGAAGATCCTGAAACTTTGGCAACACCTCGTAATCCCATCATGCAAAAAGGAGTCTCCATTGTGGAGCTTCTTTCTCATTGCAACACCCATTGTTCTGCCCGGGAAGGGATTAGCCCTCCAGGTACTTTTCCCCCTACAAATAGTCCCAGTTTTTGAGTGTTTCTTTGGATCACTCCCGGTCATACCAGCAGACCATTTCTCCATCCATAGAGTAATCCCCTCAGCCCTCCCCATGCTGAGCTCCACTTCTTCGCTATTTTTCCCAGACCACAGACTTCAGGAAAAGGTGCAGTATTACCCCAGCTATAGTCCCTTTAATAGTCCCCCTATCCAGTTTCCTCTCTTTTGCTTCTTAATAGGTCTTGAGTGAGTGTGTGAGTGATTGCGTTGGTGTGAGAGACTTTCATTTAATAAAAACATTTATTAGACAGCTTTGTTTGGTTTTTGGCTTGACCTGACCCTGTAAAAACTGGGTAAAAAGACCCCGCTACATTACCCTGCCTCTCACATTGCTATTGCTTGTGCTCTGTTGAGTTCCCATTTCCTACCACGTGGAGCACATTAAGGCGTTCCCCACGGGACCCCAGAAATGAGGGTAACAGTTACAGCAAATCTTTCTGCAGCTATCTGAGTTCTTTTGGGCATTTTAAAAGCATTCAAAAGTAACCCTTTTCTTTGACTTGCACACAGTCTTTGTCCTGGACAAGTATATTCAGCCAGGCTTTACTATAAATTATTTTTTGATGGTGTTGCTGCTATTTTTGTGGTTGCTATATATCAGTTTATACATTTGGCAGTAGGAGCTCAGCACTCTCTACTAGTGATAAAATTGAGACATTCACAGCATTGACCTTCAGTGCAGACTGTCTGGGTCAGTAGTGACTGCAGAATTATTAATTTGAACTAAATTACTGCAGAGTTCATTGTTGAAGTCAGAATTATTCAAATGAGAATCTCTCAGATATTGTGTTCTCCTGGTGCATTCCTTCCTCTTTCCTAGGCTCTTCAGCAGCCTCTAACTAATGTATACTACCATGTGCTGTTTGAACTGATCAACAGGCTTTAGGCCCCTGCCTTTTTCCTTCCATAGCTTCATTCGCATCACACAAACAGCCCTTGACTAATCAGATTACAAGTCTGTCTTTGTAGATTATACACAATTTTTCAGCAGGTTTGTGCTGACCTCCAGTGGCTGTTCTAGGATTTATATGATCCTCAACTGCAGTTTTCTCAAGCAAACATTATATTCCAGGCTGCATACTGAAGAGGTAGATTCTAGGGACAAGGTAAACCAATGAACTTTAGTTTTCAGCAGGAAAGACTATGGGCAAGACAAATAAAATTATATTTCACTTTGAAAAACAGTTTTCTGCTATTGTTATGAGTTATCTAAATCAGCTGTCCTAGCAGATGAAATAGCAAATGAGTTCAGTTTTTAAAAAAGGGAGGGGGTCAATATTATCTTGCTTGTAGTGAAGAAAGCACAAATGATTATAATTTAAGTCCAATCTTTTGTATGTTTTCTTATAGGTAAATCCGACTATGTTTAGTGGGGTTTACTCCCAAATGAATATGCAAAGGATTGCAATTTTAGCCTTCCTAGACTTTTGTGAACAAAGGATTGTTAACAAATCTACTCCTGAACATTTTTTTAAAAAATTAATATCTTCTACCTATTGAAAAAAGTAATGGAGTCGGATGCTATGAATATAAATAGGACTAAGGAGGGATAGGATAGAGATTTGTAATAGTTTGCATAGTGTGGAGGAAGTAGAGTATTTCATCTCTCGCTCACAATACTAGTAATTGGGACCATCTGATGGAGGTGATAAGTCAGAGGGTCAGGACGGAGTTACTGAAGTTCTTTTTACCCACTGCATAGTGAATTAATAGAATTGCCACAGAATCTGTTGATGGCCACTCACTGAAGTGGCTTTAAAGGACAATTGGATATATTAACAGCTATTACTCAAAAGCAATGTGCAATTGAATGTCTTTTGGTGGGGAAACTGGCCATTTCTGCACGAGTCTGTTATAGCGCGTTGATTCTACTTTCAACCTATGGAATCCTGGGGCTTGCAGTTTTGGAAGGGGCCAGCTGGCCCCTCCCGAAACTGCAAACCCTAGGATTCCATAGGAGGTTGAAAGTGGAATTATCGCGCTATAACAGTCTCATGTGGAAATGGCCTATGACAGGAGATGAGTTTTGTCCTCATGTTCTCTTGTGATCTTTCTGGAGGCATCTAGTAGGTCACTGAGGGAAACTGGACATTCAGCTAGATGGACCTTTGTCCAGTAGGGCTTATGAAGAAAGGCTTAGAAGCGTTTATGAAACGGAGTAGCAGTTCAAGTAGCACCAGTCTTTCTTGGTCTGTACTTTTTCAAAAGAGCGTTTGAACCCACCAGGACCATTTTTTTAAAACAATCAGGTTGCATATATTTATGATATCTTAACTACAGCATAGTTACCAAATACAGGCATGTTGTTGGATCCAGCAATACTCCATCTATTTCAGCACGGTTTGTAAGAATCCCAGTAACCAACAGGTGCAAGGCCGTCCCCATTAAATGGTCCAGTGGCCTATAATTTACCATTCGCCCACCTTTGCAGTGTATTATCAGGGGGTAACCTTTGACTCTGCAGATGCCCTTGTTACCCACCTAACCCACCTAAAAACTATGTCCTGAGGGTCCTGTATATTTTATATCAAACATAGTGAGCCATAGAGATCTACTGGAAAGACACGTAAGCAGTGGAGCTATGGAGATAGATCAAAAGAGTAACCTGTTTTCTGTCCCGCATCCTAGGTGAATCTTGCAAATGGTTCACAGGCCATTTGGATGGATTCTCAGCAGCTAGCAGGAAACAATAGGTTTCTGGGAACAAATTAACATGTCAAACAGCCAGGAATGTGACATCTTGAGGTATGCATCCCCGGATGAGAAAATCATCTTGCAGGAAACTACAAGGATGTTAGGCTGTATTTTCTTTGAACTATAAAGCTGAAATCCATCTTCTTAAAACTGCAGCCATCTGTTCCCCAGGACATGTTTCAAGCTCTATAACTAGCCCCCTTTTTCTCCTTTTTTTTGGAGTTCTCCAGACCCACAAACCATGCTGCTGATAAGCTCCCCTCAGCCTCAAAAGGCATGGCTGAGATCAGCTTTTTGCTCATTTCGTACAGTATTACCGCAAAACCCTTATGTCTCTCTCTCTCTTAATTTTCACCTCTTTCTAAATTTCTATAGTCTTGTATGCTTGTTGGAGTGAGTGCAGCTGAGTGATTGTATGGATTTTAACATCTATGTCAATAAAATACTTAAATTTGAACAGTTAGCCTGATTCTCCGTGATCCAACTCCGTAAACACTGGGCAAAAGATCCTTAATTACCCTGCCCGCTTTGCATTGCTAAAGCAGTGTTCATAGCTAATTTTCCCCACAATTTTGACAGGCATTGGGAATCCCCCTAAGGGACCCCCAGCAAGCAGGGTAACACCCTCACCTCTCAACAATGGATATGCTGGCTAGGGCTGATGGGAGTTGCACTTCAGCAACATTGCATTATTTATTTTACCCCCCCCCCCATTTTATTTATATGTCTTTTTCCCAGCATGGGCTGAAAACAAGGTAAGCTAAACACTGATAATAGAAAGTTGAAACACCGTTAAATTTTAAAAAGTAGAAAATCATTTGTAAACATAACAGTGATGTTAAAAATACAGGATACATACCCCTTGAAAGGCTCCCTGCAACCAATTAATCATTAAAAGCCTGTTGGAATAGAAAAGTTTGTGTTTGTCCATGAGAGGAGAGTAGAGAGCGGGCCAACCAAAGCCATTTCTGCACTAGAGTGGAGGAGCATTTCACCGTGTGTCATGAATGGTGTTTTTTACTCCAACTTACTCCAATTCCTATCTGCATACCGTCCAGTTTCTATTAAAATAAAGCAGAGAAAATCATTTGTAGCTTCTGGATCGTCAATTCTTGTGGAACTCCTATCCCCCCCGCTTGCTCCACCCCGCTGCCACTGATTGGTCAATTAAAAAAAAGTGGTAGAAACTGTTGCTACATTTTAGTGCAAGTGTATGAATTGATGCAATGCTTCTGCACGTAGGAAAAAATGCAGCAGAAATGGTTTGGGTTGTTTACGTTGGAGTTTTTCCGTTTTTACAATACATCGGTTTAACGTCAATGTTAACCATGCTAAGACCTCAACTTGTGCAGAACCACAGAGGACAGAATGATGTCAAACCGGTTTAATGTGCAGATGCAAAAGCAACAATATGACACTAGTGCATTGTATCAGCCTTATGTGGAAAGGGCTGTAGCCTCCCATGGAAGTGAATTCTTTAGGCTGAGGGCACTCATTGGAAGGCTCTCTTCTGCATTCTCATCGGACATGTCTATGACGGTGGTGGGTCAGAAGCCCTCCCCTAAGGATCTTGACCCTTGCAGGTTCATATAGGTCCACACATTTTCCCCCTTGTCAGTATACAATAGGAAAGACATTAGAGAAAACAGTCAGGACTCATGGAATTTGTAGATAGGCTGCTGCTATTAGATATACATGTGCTTATCAACAACAGGTAGAATTGAGAGGCACAGTTATAATGGTGCAGCAAGAGGCAATCTTAGACTAGACTGTGCATCCTTTCACCTCTAGATGTCCTCCTAGTTTCAGCCAAAAAGTTATGCAACTCGAGTAAATGTCACATTCAAGTTTGTTTGGACCCTGGTGACGGTTTCTGGATGTCTTGATACTGTGCTATCTGTCCTGCCAGTGTTGAGCCTTCTCTTCCACCCAGTGCCTTGGCCTCTAATATGGTGTCAATTTTGACACACCCTTTGTGTCTCCCATCCCAATGCTGTCCCCACAAGATCTGCATGCAGCGCAGCTATTTTGCCAGGTCTAGAAAAGTAGGTGAGCATCTTGGAGGTGTCTGACAGGAAGCTATACCTTTTTCATCTTTGTTTTAATCTAAAGCTGTCTATAAGCTGAGGAGCAGCTTCAGAAAAGAAGAAAGTCATTTCATGCAGCCTGACGCTTGCCTGCAAAGGTTTGGTACTTTTCCTGTCTAGTTCATGGACAAGATGGCTGTTCTGTGGATTAGAAAGTGGCCAAGGGAGGGGAGCTGGTTTCCAAAGGACCTGGCTTCCTACATTTGGACAAATTTTAAATGTTTCCCATATGTTTGGTTAGCCTGAATGGCAGATCATATAGAAATCTTGCGGGCAATGTTATCATGTGTTCAAGCAACAATGATCATGTTTCTCTTCTTCAAAGAAAACTAGCTTTTTCAAAATACTGTTTTAAACATGTCAACAGTCTTGGTGGCTGGTTATGATGGAAATTGTAATCCAACACATCTGGAAGAGTCCTAGTGAGGGCAGCCTGCCCCAGTAGATTTCACTATATTATCTGAGATTTCTACACAAATGCAGACACTGGATAATAATAATAATAATAATAATAATAATAATAATAATAATAATAATAATAATATGTTCTTGGGTACCTTCAAGTAATTTCTGAGTTGATGACTGTAGGGAGAATCTATCACAGGCTTTTCTCTGTAAGATTTGTTCAGAGTGGGGTTGCCACTGCCTTCCTCTGAATCTGAGAGTGTGTGACTTGGCCAAGCTCATCCAGTGGTTCCCACTGCTGAGTAGGAATTTGAACCCTGGTTTCCCAGTACCCTAGGCCAACACTCAAACCACTATAGCTTGCTGACTCCCTTATAATATGTATTCTCAGTATACAGAGAAAGCTGTTGAGAGAAGGTACCTCTTCAGCACGGACAAGGTCCAAACTGGCATTTATTCTGGCTATAAGAAGGAAGGAAGGAAGGAAAGAAAGAAAGAAAAAAGAAAGAAAGAAAGAAAGAAAGAAAGAAAGAAAGAAAGAAAAGATCCTGAAATTTTGTGCGAACAGTGTTCTTTGTATTCAGTTGTTTTTCATTGGCCTATCAACACTTTTGCCAGCACTCTGCTTAAGTAGCCTGGCAAAATCTACTGCCTGTCAAAATCTACTGTCTCCCTTTTCAAGTGTGGAATTTTTACCTTTGAGAAATGCACCCTATTGTTCAGTTTTCAGAGGCCACTATCATTTTATTAAGGCTAACCTATAATCTTTGGCCACTTTTAAGAGTAACTCAGAAGAGCTGTTAAAGAGATTATTCCATCTTGGAGTTTCTGATCATCTCAAAACTACTTCTGTGCAACCCTACCACAGTTACAGAATGCTTTACAATATGACAAGATGGGTAAAGTTCAGCCCAGGCTTTCCATTTGGGGATACTTATACAGTACTTGTTCAGTCCAGCTTTGGCTCACTGCCAGAATGTTTCAAAAATTAAGATGCTTAAACATCCACAGCAATGGACATGGAGAGGCTTTTTTTTTAAGTATAAACATCTGCCTTTGAATGAAGGATGACATACTGGAGATGTACACACACACCTCAAGATCTGACTCATGTCCAGACTGACTTCATTGGAGAATTGCCCACTTGTACTCAGTTTGGAACTCGTGCTTTGACTCAGGTCCTCAACTTGAGTCAACATCTGGAAATCTAACAGTCTGTGCATCCCATGGGAAGTCAAAACATGACATTAACTAGGATTCAACAGACAATTCAATTAACATTAGTACTTGGAGCGTGTGTGTGTGTGTGTGCATTTGTGAAACACACACGCAGATTGAGGATATTGCCCACTTCAAGCAGCAAAATATCTTGATCTGTTTCCAGACCATTCATAAGGCTCAGAATATAAATGTACCTCTTTGAGAATATCAGCACAACAGGTTTGCAGTTGCTATTTCTTCCCTGTTCTATAGCTGCACAAAAGGTAGGATAAGAGATTTTGAGACACATGGTACATGGAACAGTGGAGCTGGTTTGGAGTGGGATGTTCTGTACCGGAAGAAACCAGGACAAGGCAATGTAAGCATTTGATGAACATGGAGCTGCAAAGGTTCTGTTTCAAAGCTCCACCTATCACAGCATAGTCTTGTGGATCAAAAAGGCAGCTGGATTTTGATGTAAAGCCAACACTTTCCTGCTGTCCCTGGGAAAGCAATTGGGTAGATCTTTCTTTCCCTAAACTAAAACTTGCTTCCTGGAATTGGTTTATTAATGCCTCCTCAGTGTAGTCTGCATCTTGCTTCGGAGAAGGAGGAGGGGGGAAAGGGAAAGGGTTTCAGCCTCCACTGCTGTCAAGATTTGTTAAGTAAGATTCATGACTGATGTAGCTGTCTTCTGAATGTGCGTGGGCAGATGGATGCTTTCCATCCAGTATTGATATGTGCTGACAGACTGTGTACTGTTACACAAACAGGCTCAACAATTAAAATGTGCCCTCCACCATCTTATTCCAGCCTGAGGTCAAGGTACACATCACAAGCAATTGGATGCTTCTTTCCCTTAACAACTTGAGGCACTGATGTTTTTGAATGAAAAGCGGCCTGAGATGCCTCCATTAAAAGCAACAATTGTGATGGCAGCAGCAGGAGTAGGGTGTGTGCTTAACCCTTTCCTTGGAGCTACTTCTTCCCTCCCAGCTGCTTTTCCACCTAAGATGTACACATGTGAGAGGGACACATGCAAGGTTTCCATATTTTCTTTCTTTCTCAGGGAGAAAAACAGGTTTGGGAGGAAATCCTGAGTGAAAGAAATGCAGGAAGGGAAAAGATCAGGAAGCCTCAATACAGGAAAGTGTTTCTGTCTCCTTAATAGTTGTGTAGAAGAGAAAATTTCAGCAGATGCTGAAACAAACAGCATTTGCTAAATTCTCTCTTGAATACAACCATTAAAGGGACAAGAGTCTAGTCCTTACTTCACCAGGCAAACTTATTGCTCTTCTTCTCGTGATTGTTGTCCCCAAGGTTACTTTTCAAAGCTCTATATTATTTGATGCAAACATGGGCAACTAGCCAGCTTACCCTTGTTTTGACTATTGTGAGAGACCAGTTCCTTCTATCATGCAGGACAGGTTAATTGCCAAGTTGGAAGCATCTTCAGATGGTGCAAAATTTAGTGGGTCAGTTCACTCAGGCAGTTTCCCCCAAATATAATCACTGTTCCTCTTCAATCAGAGATGTTCCTGAAATCACACTGGGAAAAGATTAGTTAGAAAGGCTCATAACTGTGGGTAACTTGTCACAAATGATTAGCTACTTCTGATTAGTTCCTTTCCCCAACTAAGGTTCAATTATGCTGCATTACAATTGTAACTCAACAAGAAAGTGGGACTATTTTAACTATTTTTAAGGTAGGGTTGCTCAAGATTGATAGGAAAGTCATTATGAATTTTGCATAATGTATTTTTTTACACAATTGTAAAAACTGTTGATGCCGTGAATAGTAATGTTGACGATGATGCGGATGCAGTTAACAATGTGACTACCACGAACACAACGACAAATTAATATATTAAATTATTAAATAACAAATTATATATGAAATATATAATAAAATAAAATATATTAAATTATTATAAAATTATCTAAAGCATAAAACTGCTATACCAAGGAAATGAGAAAATATAAAAGACCTTGTTAAGTGAATATACAAATGGTTATCAAGGAGGACATTGCTGATTGATAGTTCCTCACAGGCCTCAGGGGTCTTGGTGGTCCTGAAAACTGGTGCCTGATAATTTCAGGGGGAGCTAGGTTCCCTTCTACTAGCCCTGGGAGGGGCTTACTCCACAACCCCCCTTCCAAAATCCATGACAAGAAATCATAATCCTTTGGCACAGTAACTGTAACTTTTTAGTTACATGTGTAATTGTGGGGATGTGGCCTCACTACAGTAACTTGTAGCATTCACATTTTAAAAAGGACCTAATTATAAATATTGTACTTACTTCTGAAAAACAGGAAATAATTACTTGCTAAAAATTGAAGCAATAATAGTAACTGACTACTTGGGGCTTGGAATGATTGTGTAACTAATTACTTTAAAAGTTAACTTTCTAAGCTATGGAACAAAGGAATAAATAACTATCTCTGCACTGTAGTGACTTCCAATTAAGAGGAAAGGTAAAAGAAAGACCTCTCAGGTCAGCAGACATGCTACACAAAAAGTGGAGGTGTCTCTTTTTATCTTAAGCTCAGATACCGGTAATCTTCTTACCTTTGGTTTCACCTTCACTTTTTTCCTGGGTTGTTGGTATCCTCTGGACTGTTCTGTCCCACTGTCAAGCATATTCACATTTGGGGAAAGCACAGGTCAATGCAGCGAATCCATAATCACATGCTTTGAACCTTAGGATGTTCCCATTACTGCCTTCACAAGATCACCATAGCCATAGTTCCTAAATACCAAGTGCTTCTGACCATGTCTATGGATGACTACATCTTCAGGGCCCTTTTTGCATGGTATTTGCCATGCGAAAGGGTGCCTGGAGTGTCGCGCGATTGTGAGGAGCAATCTGCACAACACAGGGAAGGGCAGGCACCACTCACACACTTTTTCATTTTTGGCTTTCAGCCAAAAATGGTGTGCAATCACGTGTTGTTTCAGGGCCCCATGCGCACCTGCCATGCGTGTGGAACCTCTGGAGCTGTGGCGGTCGTGCTTCCTGTCCCAGCGCAACCTGGGAAACTCCCAGGCTGTGCTGCGGAAGGAAGAGGTGGGGCTCTCATGCTGCCTGCTTGGGAGCAGGCAGCTCGTGTGCTGCTGAAGCAGCGGGTATGCGAAAGCCTCTCACTGGAGGCTGCTCGTGCAATCCCTGCACCCCAGCGCCAAAAAAAGGTAAGATGTGGAAAGGGCCCATCAGTAGGGCAAAGAGGTGTAGTGTACATACAGGTGTGCATAGGAGTGAGAACTGTAGCTAATTGGACTTCTTGTTTGCCAGGAGGTGACCCTATGCACATATATCAGTAGGTGTATATTCCCCATGCCTTAATGCATGGTTTATGCTACCAGGTTTGTACAGTCAGTTGACCTATGCAATGGGGAACACATTTTATAAACATTCCTTGTGCTTACCTGTCTTTTCTCCCTGTCTGTGCAGATGCTATAGAGACACAAGGTAGATCTGAGTGCTGTAGAATGGTCATTGGTGGCTACCCCTGCTCTGAACAAATTTCCAGTGAGAAAAGAATGTTCTTCATGGAAATTCTGACAGTCCTTATTAATAATTTTGGACCATAAAATTGTCAATAAGTTTGTTAAATAAAGATACGTGGGCATGTTAGAATGTTCCTGTTTGTCATTCTGGCATTTTGAAAATCACTCGCAGAGCATGTATCTCTGCTAAAAATATATTTTTTAAAAGAAGTGGTTTTGGCTTTGCTTGCCAAGTTGAGAATTATGAGACCTCTGAGATCATTTATATAATAGAACACTTTTAAATTACAACAGTCCCAACCACAGCATTGAGATGATCACAGTATTTGCGGCAACTGATGGTACCTCCTAATTCCTGACAGCTTTCACTGTGATGTAAGTTAATTTCTTAGAAAGTCAGGTTAAACTTCTTGGGAACAGTACAAGTTGCTGGAGGACCACTGAAATGAAATCATTGCTGCTTCTTAAGAAAGATATTTGGCAAATGCAATGAAGAATTGACTGAACTGGAGGGGCCTGATATGTTTCAAGTAAGTTGAGGATGTATCAGTTAAAGTAGGATTTGTTCTGCTTGTTTGTTTGAGGAACCCCTTCTTTGGTTTTCCAATATGGCTTCAAAGAACCAAGCAATTCATTGACACTGAAATTGATGTCGATTAGCAGCCAAGCTGTATATTAAAAACAGAACAAAACACCAGGGATCTTAGTTATTTGTTCAATCTGTCTCTTTCGTAACATTGTGCAGCTGCCCACTGCTCTCTGGGCTGTGTATTCTACATATTGGATTTTTAAACTAGATCTATAGCCTGGCTTAACACAAATTTGTATTGCTCGCACAGCAAATGATATATGGGAATGCAATATAAGTAAATAAAAGCAGTGGAATGTAAAAGACAGTTAAAATACAGGCTTTAAGGTGAGAGGACGAGCTTATAAGATATATGCTATTTAAATGGTCTGTTGAATGATACATTCTCACTTGGTGCTGGAAAGACCCTAAGGATGGCACTAGGTTAATTTCTCAAGGAAGGCTGTTACACAGCTGGAATGACACTGCCAAAAGGCTGTTTATCCAGCCCAGAGCTGAAGAATTTATTACCTTCCAAGTGTTGTTGGATTCCCAGGTCCCTTCTACCGCAGAACATATAGCCGATGGTCATGAGTAACAGGGTGTGTAGTCCAGCTTCTGAAGGGCTACTGGTTAGCTTCCTCTGTCTTAGCCATTACCTTCCTTCCTTCGATGGAAGAACTCAAAGCAGGGCCAATCCAATTGTCAGTCCCACTGAATTAGAGTAGACCTACCAAATTAGTGAGAACTTGGTAAGTCAACACTAATGTAAATTCTATTGAGCTAATGCAGGGGTGTGGAAATTGTTCCTCCTAAAACCTACTTTTGTGGCCTTGAAATCCCATCCTCCATTTTATATATTTCTCCCAACTTTTATAGGCAATCTTCACCCCAAAACTATGCCAAACGTGCAACAACAAACTCCCATCACAGCTCACATATTTTTTTTTCACATGGAAGAAGGTGGTCTTTCACATAAACTAGTCCTATACCATTTTGCCATTAATTGTCTTCAAGCCAACTTTGACCTATGTTCATCACACAAATGACAGATATCTAAGTTCACCCTATTATCAACAGCCCCCCTCAAGTCTTGCAAACTCAGGGACTTGGCTTCCTTGATTGACACTTTCCAGCTGCAATGTGGTATTCCTCTTTTCCTAGTGCCTTCTACCGTGCCAATCATTACGATCTTTTCTAGTGAGTCAAGTCCAAAGTATAACAATCTCAATTTAGTCATTTTGGCTTCTAGGGAGAGTTCAGGCTTGATTCGCTCTTGAACCCGTTCATTTGGCCATAGTATGCACAGACCTCTCCTCCAGCACCACATCTCAGATGAATGGATTC
Organism: Ctenosaura bakeri; assembly: GCA_948474755.1. Lineage (NCBI taxonomy): Eukaryota > Metazoa > Chordata > Lepidosauria > Squamata > Iguanidae > Ctenosaura > Ctenosaura bakeri. The sequence continues at coordinate 32,348 of CAOLHI010004639.1, read as the reverse complement.
TTTTCCAGTCAGCTTTCTTCAATGGCCAGTTTTCACAACTGTATGTAAAATCAGAAATACAATGGCATGGACAATCCTGACTTTAGTATTCAGTGATATATTTTTATACCTGAGGATCTTGTCTATTTCCTTCACAGCTATCCTTCCAACTCCTGGGCCATTTCTGCACTAGCCTGTTATAGCGCAATGATTCCACTTTCAACATCCTCTGGAATCCTGGGGTTTGCAGTTTCGGGAGGGGCCGTCTGGCCCCTCCCGAAACTGCAAACTCCAGGATTCCAGGGGATGTTGAAAGTGGGATCATTGCGCTATAACAGGCTGGTGGAGAAATGGTCCTAGTCTTCTTCTGACTTCTTGACTACAGTCTCCATTCTGATTAATGTCTCAGCCAAACTATGGAAAATCTTTAACTAACAAACATCTATGGAAATGAGCACAATCATTCTGCTTTGCCTTCGCTTGAGTTTAAAAAAACAAAAAACAAACCTAGTCCACTGCTTAAAAGTGAATCTCTGCCTTGCTGTTACAAAGTTTCTGCTGCTTGTCTGCATTTTCTGCTCTATACTGCTTTAAGCATTTGTGTCTTTCCCCAAAGGCAATGGCAGATTTTTGAGTAGTAGATAAGCTCTGTGTTTCAGAAGCAGAACATTGATATTCCTTTTGCATCCCAGTATGCTTCACTTAGCATGACCTGAAACCTGTGCCTATACCAATTATTTAGTTACTTTGCAGTCTCTATTTTGAGACTCAGTTTAACTGCAGATCTTAACATCTGGCCTAATTGGGGGATTTTTCTGTTTTCTCCCCTCTTCCTTACCTTCTTGACTGATTTTAAAAAATCATTTCTGTTATTCATGAGATACATCGATAATGTACTCTGTCAGGCACCTCAGGATCAGCTGGAAGCTTGCCCTGTCCCACACCTTAAGTTCGATCTGGCTTTGCACTCACATAAATATGCCCATTCTTTTAATTTTTCACAATGTATGTAAGCTAGCATTGTGGGAAATTAGAAGTGTGGATAGATATAGCTGCCAGTCACTGCTTGTTGTGCTGCCACACAAGCTAGATGAAGCTGCCAGGAAATGTTCTTTACTGAGGCTACTGTCAGTCCTGGACTTAGCCCAGGTCTAGTACTTAGTATGTTTTCTTCAAGAATTTGAATCAATTTCCCTAGTTTTATGTAAACTTTTATTAAATAAAACATTTGTTTTATTTTAAAGTGAAAATCTTTATTCATATTTTTCTTGTACTACAGTTGTTCTAACTATCAGCTACCCGAGAGCTGACTGTTAATCTGAGCTTGATGTTAAGAATTTTTATGAGTTCAGGACTTATTTTCCCCCCTTCTTAGGTCTTCCATTTATTTAAAAAAAAACAAAAACACAACTGCAGTGTTTTGGTTACATTTCCCCTTTTCTTCATTCTATTTTGCATGCACTCCAACTTTAGGATGCACAGAATTACGGGGCTTTAAATGAAAACAAGAATAAGAACCACTGAACATACTGAAGCTTTTGCTTTCTGTTATGATGATTATAATTTCAAAGCCCTGGGAACATAAAAAGGGCTTTGAAATGGTAATGCATTCACTACATTCACCGTCTCTAATAGTTCAGCCACTCCAGTTTCTTTTCAGAGATGTGGAAACCTGACCATTTCATCTAAATTCAGAGGAGAGAAATGTGAACCCAAATATTGGCTTTTTGGATTTTAAAAGATGATGATGATGATGATGATGATGATGATATTTATTTCTACCCCACTTTTCCCCCATTTTAGGACTCAAAGTAGCTTACAACAGGTTAAAAATTCACAAGATAACAAAAGTTAAAATAAGATTAAACGGTTAAAGCCAGGTTAAAACATACATCATTAAACATGCATGTACACACATTAGGTGATACAAGCCTTTAACAATCATGCATTCAATGCCTCAGAACAGAAAAGACTTTACTTTTAAAACTTTAAAACTTTATTTAAATTATTTCCTACTGTTTTACATTGTTGGCTAAACTGATTTTATTACATGATGCCCCGATAGCACATGATATAGGGTGGGATATAAACATTTTAAAGAATGAATTAATGAATAGGCAAATTTATTTCCTGGAAACTTGTGTTAGACTGGCAGCCAATGGCTCATGGACCAGCACTGGTCTGCAGATCTCTGCTCTGAGAAGCATTGCTCTAAGCCTGTTCCATACAGTCTACCCTGTTAATCTTTAGCTCACCTTAAAAGATACCAATTACCTGGTGGCCTCCTAAATAAGGAGAGATTTATGCAAGATCCTACCAAACAAACCCAAAAAACAAACAAAAAAACCTCTTCACCTTTGGGGCTGGCCCAGAGGAAATGATTGGTTGCCTAATTCTTTGAGTTTCCCACACAAGGAGACAGCAGTTAGGATCTGGTTATTGACCCTTCAGTTGAGTTAGTTTTGTTCCTATAGGCCTCACTCAATGGATCCTTTTACATTCTGCAGTGATAGCACTATGATTTCACTGTCACTGCCATGGCTCCATCCTGTGGGATTCTGGGATGTGAAATTTAGGGAGGGGCATTTACATTTCTCAGTCGAAGAGCCCAGGATTTCATAGGATGTTGCCATAGCAGTTAAAGTGGAATCATAGTGCTATATTAGTGTAGTGTGAAGGGGCCCTTGGCTGGACTATGAAGTTAGAACAAAATTGTTATTCTGGTAAATAATAATAACAAATGTAGATAAATGTCATAATTTTCACTCTCCTCTATAGGAAGCCAAATCCAGGAAACTGTACCCTTGGTACTTCTTATCACTGGGGCAATGCATGACAAAGAACATAGCATTCTTTACCTCTAGTATGAGATGAAACCCATCACCCAGAATCTTATTGGTACACTACTCTGCTGTAACTACACTGGCATAGGCAGTGATGGCAGGAGGAAGCAAATTGTGCACTCAGTTTCTGTGAAGGAAGTCAGGCTTTGGAGAGATAAACTGTTTAGACCTGGCAGATTTTGATTACCTGCCCTTGCCACTGTTAGGCAACCCTGTGAAAAGTGCCACTGATAGCGCAGTGTACCAGAAATGCCACTGCCTACTGATACATGCTGAGACCCAGGCCATTTCCACACTAGACTAGACTAGACATTTCCGCACTATCCCACTTTCAACATCCTATAGAATCCTGGGGTTTGCAGTTACAGGAGAGGCCAGAGGCTGGGAGGAGGCTGGAGAGAGAATAAAAGAAGCTGATAAAAAGGAGCAGTCTACATCATATGAAGTTTGATAATAGCCGTGCTGTTTCAAGATGATAAATTGCCCAGACAAGCTGATGCAAATAGATAACTCCTGGCGAGAGAAACAACTAGACTATTCTAAATAGATACATTTCCCTTTCAGACTATAATGGGTGCAGTTTATGGATGTTTATAACCACATAATGGATGCTGCTAGATAAAGCAGTGCTCAAGGATATTAATCTTTGGAAGCCTGTGTGTTCACAGCTACCTGTTTAGAGATATATAGTTTCTCAACAGAAAAGATGATATTTCTCAATGGATAAATGGCTGAGTTATATTATTTCAGATGGTAAAGTTACTCTATGTGTTAACTATAAATAGCCCTGCTAAGAGATGCAGAGGAAAAAATTCTTATGAAAATGTAACATCTGGCCTGCCATAACAGGAATTGAATGAATGTATAATGCTTTGCATGCAGTACTACGTGATGTAATGAAAGCAAAGTACCCAGACATTCTAATGTCTGTTTTTTCTCTCTGAGGTAAGTGCATGTATTTGAATATCTATGATTTTCTTTAATAAATAGCCTAAATGGTTACCAGGGACCTGTTGATTCTTCCATGAATATATCCTGTGATTCCAGTACTTAAGAATGCTTAAGTGGAGTATTAGACCCTTTTTGCATGCCATTTCTAAAGCGAAAGGGCCCCTTGAGCATCGCGTAAATGGGAGGAGCGGTCCATACAACGCACTCCTATTTACGCGACACTCAAGAGCCTAAAGCAGACCACGCACACATTTTTTTAATTTTTGGCTTAAAGCCGAAAATGGTGCATGGTCACGCAATGCTCCCGGGGCCCGCATGCACTTACCTGCCCTGCGGAGCCTTGGGTGCCGGCCTGGTCATGCTTCCTGCCTCAGCGCTAGCCTACAATTCCCAGGTTGCGCTGCGGTAGGAAGGGGAGGGGCGTTCGTGCGGCGCTTGCGCAACCAGGAAGTGCTGCAGAACTCAAGCAGCAGGGAAGCGGCAGCGTTCCTGCTGAGGCTTTTCACATGAGACGCCCCCCCAGCCGTGCGAACGGGTAATGTGCGAAAAGGGCCTTGATGTCAACTCTACTTGTATGGATTTCAAAATCATCACATGCTCAGGTGGCCAAAAGGTGATAAAAGAATCCCAGACAGAAAAAAGATTAGCTGAGAAATGGGACAGGATCCTCAATCCATCACTCTAAAAAGGGAACTACACCTGTTTCACTATAATATTAGGCTTAATTAATATTATTTGATACTATGTCTCCATGACAATAAACATGCTTCTGAAACTAAGGATGCTGTTTTCTCTGTTCTCCCCTGGGAATAAGTCCCACTGGCTTCCTCCAGTTGGATCAAGAGGAATCCGTTTCCCTGTTGGACACTGGTCCATGAGTGGACAGATATTCACATATAGAATTCAGTAGTATTGGACTGAAATATATGAAGAATAACAAGAAAAAAATATAGCCCCCCCTGCTAATGGGTTAAAATTTATCTGCTGAAAACAAAACTCATCTGGAAACTGCAACACAGCATTACTTCTTTCTTTCACAGAGTTTTTTAAGGGGCTTTGTTCCTCTCCCCTTTCCCCTTATATTAAGGTTTTTCTCTGCCTTTCTTACCAGATATGTTTATTAACTCCTATGAAGCATCTCTTCAGTTCAACACAAGGCTCTTCCATTTTATTGAAATCCCATACTACTTGTATGTTGCTCCCAGAGCAGATCAGGATTTCTGAATACGTAAAGTGCCTTCTTCTTATGTGGTGCACTTTATAGACAAGAAGAGCACACAAAGCATGTTGTTCTTGTGAGCTTGTAATTTATGGGCAGGAGCCATTCTTCATTTCACAAAAGCAAATGGGAAGAGGCTATTCACTCAAGGCTTGATGAACACTTTACCATGTGATTCCTTTCACACCTACCGGAAAGCTTATCAGCAATTTGCTAACTCTTCTGGTCATGCAACAAATTAAAATCATTAGCAAACAAAAGCCCAGAGACTTTCTGTACAAGCTTCTGAAGTACAAACAGAAAAGAGTGAAAGCGAGTGTGCTTTTCTCATACAGAAGGCATTTGTCATGCAGCTGAATAAAACTTGGGAGGGACTAATAAAAGCTCACTTGGCAGGCTCTGCATGGAAAGACAGTGACGGGAAGGTTAACCCCGCTTTTGCTATCAGACTCTCAGGGAAGTAAATGTTGATTTACCCAATAATGAATATTTGTGTAGCAAGGAGAAATGAAGTAAGCACAGGTCCTTTTCACATGGCATTTGCCATGTGAAAGGGCGCCTGGAGCGTCATGCGATTGTGAGGAGCGATCTGCACGATGCACTCACAATTGTGCGATGCTCCAGGGTAGGGCACGCACTTTTTCATTTTCGGCTTTCAGCTGAAAGTGATGCGCAACCGTGCATTGCTCCAGGGTCCCGCACACACTTGCCATGCATGCAAAGCCTCTGGAGCCATGGTGGTCACGCTTCCTACCCCAGCACAGCCTGGGAAAGTCCCAGGCTGCACTGTGGAAGGAAGAGGCGGGGCTTTTGCACTACCTGCTTGGGAGCAGGCAGCTCATGTGGAGCTGAAGCAGCAGGGACACAAGAGCCTCTCGCTGGAGGCTGCTCGCACAATCCCCACACCCCAGTGCTGAAAAAAGGGGAGTTGAAGAAAGGGCCACAGTTATGACAGACAGAATGAAAAGGCCATAATTCACACTAGTGGTCAAATTGTTGTTGTGTGACTTCAAGTCATTTCCAACTAACGGTTTCCCTAAGGCGAATGTATCACAGGGTTTTCTGGGGGCTGAGAGTGTGTGACATGCCCAAAATCACCCAGTGGGAAATGAACCCTGGTCTCCGGGGTCATAATCCATCACGAAAAGCACTAAACCATGTTGGTTCTATAATTACCCTTGGATATTTTACTTTGAGGCTACCAGGACAATATATTGGAGAACTTGAACACATCTTAAAGAGATCTGAAGGAGGTTTTCTACTTCCAACAAAAGTAAAACTCTTTCATTGTACTATAGTTTGGAACTACAATTTGGTACGTTTTACCTGTATAACACCTAACATCTCTTCCAGATGTAACAGTACAGACACAAGATCAGAAGCTGCACATGTAATCCATGGACTCTTGGTAGATACTAGAAAAGAAACTGTACCTGTATCTACTCTACTCAGGTGTAGCGCTTTGATGCCACTTTAACTGCCATGACTCTTGCTTAAGTTGAAGTGGCATAACAATGTACTTCTTTCGCAGGTTAATATTGCCGACTGTGCTCTTGTTCGGGCATTCTGAGCATAAATAAAAATGTGAAAAAGCAGGAGTGCTCTATTCCCACTGCTCATTGCACTTGTCACACAGATAGAAACAATCTGAAGCAGGAAAAATGTGGCAGCACCTTTCAGACTAACTAGTTTTTACTTTCTCATGAGCTTTTGTGGATATAAACCCACTTCATTGGTTTCAGTATCAAAGAAGTGGATTTATTTCCATGAAAGCTCATGTGAAAATAAAAACAAATTAAAGGTGCTACCACATTTCCCCCCCTTCCCCTTCCTTCTTCCTTTTTACAGTGCAAGAGACTAACACAGCTACTTCTTTGAAATCTGAGGCAGAGATTTTTTTTCTTTTCTTTTTTTTATGGAAGTTCTCTATGCAATTCTGAACCCTTGAAAAATCAAGGTTCAGTATTGTGTGGAAAGTTGGTATGCATATAGGAAGCTCTCTGCTTCAGACTGATAGTTCTCAAGGTGAAAAGAGTGGTACTGAACAGAGAGAGGCCAGCGCACTACCTCTCTGCATGAGTCTCACTATTCATTTAGAATCCAGAAAGGTTTTACTCAATAGTATACACATCACCTGCAAAAGCAAGCATTTCACTTTGAGTTCTTCTCTAACTTTGATTTCAGTCTTGTGGGAAATGCAACCATGCTCTGCATTTAAAGACATAAAGATGTCTAAGAAAGAGTAGCAGTGATAGGGTTAAGGAGTTTCCAGTGACTTAGACCATTTCCGCAGTAGCCTGTTATAGCACTATGATTCCACTTTCAACATCCTATGGAATCCTGGAGTTTGCAGTTTCTGGAGGGGCTGGATGGCCCCTCCTGAAACTGCAAACTCCAGGATTCCATAGGATGTTGAAAGTGGAATCATAGCGCTATAACAGGCTACTGCGGAAATGGCCTTAGAGTCTCTTCATCTCTTATCCCCCTATCCTAACTTCTCAGAGATGTAAACTGAAATCCACCTCTTTTCTTGCTGCCCTTTTATTCTCTCACTTTCACCAAAAGTGAAATTAGCTTAGCACTATTAGCTTAGATTCCTTAGAGAGCTTTCCTATTTTCAAAGGAATTAGTACAATAAACCCTTACTTTATTTTTTATTTTTTAGTCAGTGGCTTCCTTATTCCAAAATCAAAATTGTTAGCTGCTGCACATATACCGTCCCTTTAATCTGAGTTGGAGAAGAACCTAGTTTACACACACGCATGCACACACACACACGAGAAAGAGAGAGTGAGAGCGCCAAACCTTATTCGGGTGCATAATCTGCGAACATTATTAATGCTAGATGGAATGTGGAAGAGGGCCAAATATTCAAATGAATATACACTTGTCTCTTAATACATGTTTTAACACTCTGTAAACTGGAATTGAGCAGATGTTAAATGTATATTATTATGCATGACAATATAGAGAAATGGTATTTCTTTAAAAAACAACACACACATATTGTAGGCAAGGTAAGCGTTGCAATTGCTTTATAAATAGCAAAAGGGCAAATCCTGTATGATTTGCCTCATATTGGTTCCAGGAAAAGAAAAAAAAAGTCTGAACCTCTTCCCTCTGTCCCCAGACAGGGCCAGATTATATGTAGGCCAATCTGAACTGAGACTGAATTCTCTCTACCCAAATACTGATCCTCAGTCCCATCCTTCTCATTGCATTGACTAGGCTGGTATAGTGGTATTGCCCAAGTATCAGAATGAATGTGTAAGAGTGATTGGCCCAGCTAACTGGGGAAATCCGGGACTTGTAATTTCAGGCTACCAGCAACTGAAAGCACCAGCTCACCTGAAAAGAAGGCAAAGAAAGCTCCAAGCTTAATTATTCCTTCCTCTCAAGTGGGAGAGGGGGAGCTCATCTTGCCTTGCTTTGCCTCCCTGATGGAGGTGGAGAAGCCCTGCCACTGGTGAAGAGTGAGAAGGGAAGTCTCTTCACATCTCTCTCTTCTCTGGGATATGCAGGGTGTCTAGGTGCAAAAGGGCATAGGGCTCCTTTCTTACCAGTAACTGGGCAAGAGAAGAAATTTTGACAGAGGCCCATTCACTCTACACCATTATAGCACTAAAATTCCACTTCCACTGCCATGGCTGCATCCTAAGGAATCCTGGAATTTCCAGTTAGGGATGAGTCTTGTAGTTTGCTTAGAGGCAGCAGAGTTGCTCCGTGGCTGAGGATTCTAAAGACTCATCCCTAATTGGAAATCCCAGGATTCCATAGGATTCACATTAAACCAGAAGTAGAAATCATGTGGTCCTTCAGATGTTGTTGGACTGTATCTTCCAGGAACCCTAGCCCAAATAGCCAACAGTACAGAATGCTAGGTATTGCAGTTCAACAAACTGTGGGCATGATTCTCACCTTTGCTCTAGACACATGGCATGCTGACTGCAGGTAGGCTCTAAGAAACACAATTTTCCCAAGGGTTGCCAGCATTTCAGTAGCTGTTGGGGAGCACTACAATTCTGGAGTAGTCTAGAGAAAGACAAGCAGATGAAGAGTCTTTACAGTGGAAGACAAGGAGAAATCATGGGGACAAAAGAGAGAGACAGGAACAATTTCAGTCTCACTTTAAGGAAAAAGAATGCTGGAAGAAACTTTTATTCAATGGGATATTTTAGTTCCTCAGATAATTTTTTTGTTGCAATTTACATAGATTGAAACTGGAAATGTAGTTCAGGGTTGGGGAAACTGTATTTCATGAGCTATATGTGATCCAAATCCCCCTTTTGTGGCCCTTGATAACACTGAGGGCACCAGTTTAACCTCCATTTGACTTTTTTTCTTGGACTGTTCTTTGACCAAATCTATTGCAAATGTTAGAAGTTTTACTCTTCTCAACATCCCTGATTCCACTAAATGCCTCTCCAACATGGCTGAGTAATGGCTGAAAATGGAATATCATGTCATTTCTGGCCTTGGCATGTTGGCGCACTGTGGCATGCCATTGGCATGTGTGGGGTTAGATACATTCCTCAACACAGTTGCCCATGCCAAAGTAGTCTCCTTTAAGCCATTAGCCCTATTCATGTGTAGGGCTAAAGCTGGGAAAAGACCTTGAGTGAACTCATGAGCCTCACCTCCAAATGTCCCCATGCTTCTGACAGCTTCTGAGATCTTCATTGAGTGTGAAGGTTTTTACAGGACTCTCTGTGTCCAATTAAAAACAGCTATAGAGCTTTGTATTATCAGGAATCTTGATAAGTCAGATTTGTCACTCACAGTAACTCTGTAGCCACACTCAGTTCCACAGTCCTGTATAGACATTTGTGCTCAGTGTGAGAAGCTCTAATAAGCTGCCAGGCCTGTGGGGATGTTGGGAGTCAGGGCTTATGAGTGCAACCACATCCCTGCCCCTAGTTTAGGCCTGCCTTCCATCAAAGAGACACCCAAATATGGCTATTATCTACTTAAAAATGCCTCTAAGTTTCTGCTACTTGTCATTTACTATTTTTCCTTCTGCAAAAGTCATCTGAAACAAGAAAAAACAGCCTAACAAATCAATTGAACTGTATAATACAAGGGACCTTGTTTGTCTCAATCACTGTTATGTGTTGCACAAACAAGCGTCTTGTGTCTTTTCTGGGCAAAACATGAAGCAGAAAATCTGAACCAAAATACTGTGGTTTCCAGTGGGCTAGCATAAACAATGGCCTTCAATGGCACGGTGCATTGGAAATCAACAGGATCAGAAAAGATTCCACTAGCTGTGTGGGATGTATTTCACCTTAAAAAAAATAATAAAGAAATATTTCTATAAAGAAGTTTTTTATTTCATTATATGCTTTCTATCTCTAAATGTTTGGCTATCATGAAACAGACTTTATTCTGCTAGCAGAGACAGTCCTTCGGTTGTGGAACATCATGGTGGGATATTGTTAGCCTGATTTCTGGGGTCCCTTGGGGGACACCTCAATGTGCTCCACGTGATGGGGAATAGAAACGAGCAGAGCAGGAGCAATAGCAATGCGAGAGGAAGGGTAACCTAGCAGGGTCTTTTACCCAGTTTTTACGGGGTCAGGCCAAGCCAAAAACCAAACAAGAATGTCCAATAAATGATTTTATTGAATGTAAGTCTCAAGCACCAACGTAATCATGCACACATGTACCCAAGAGCTATTAAGAAACAAAAGAGAGGAAATTGGATAGGGGAGTATTGAAAGGGTACAACTGGGGTAATACTACACCTTTTTCTGAAGTCCTGGGTCAGGGAAGGCAGCGGAGAAGTGGGGCTCAGCATGGAGAGGGCTGAGGGGATCACTCAACAGATGGAGAAATGGTCTGCTGGGATGACCGAAGTGATCCAAAGAACCGCTCAAAAACTGGGACTATTTGTAGGGGGGAAAGTACCTGGAGGGCTAATCCTTTCCCGGGGAGAACAATGGGTGTTGGAGCGATAATGAAGCTCCACCGTGGTAATTTCCTTTGTATGATGGGATTGCAAGGTGTTGCCAAAGTCTCAGGATCTTCGGCTGTGTTTTGTGATGTGACTTCTGGTCCTCACCTGATGGAATATTTGCTCAACCTGGGGCAAACACGTTAATCCCCTCAAGTTGGCTTCTCAGGGGCTGAGGACCCTTTGTTTACTGTGGGTTTGCACAGCTTGAGGTCTCCTGGGGCTATGTGACTGGGGATTTTACTAACCTGACCTGGTTTTCGATTGTTTGACTATTACTGCCTACATGCTCATCAGGGTGACCTCTCATGCACATTGAATCATATTTTAGTATCAAAATTGTAGATCCCAGGACAGGGTTCTTCCAGTGGAGTAATAATATTTCACTGGAGTTAGAAAAGCTACATTGCTATTTGAGCAGTGTAAATTGTTCTTCCACTATGGCACGGGGGAGGGGGATCATTATCCTTGCCTCATATTTTAGGCAGATCTGTCATGCCACTGAGACATGCATTCCTATGCCTGGAAATACAAAGTTTGATGGAATCACTGATTATAGTGATGAGAAAGCAATGTGCTTTACAAGGTTTTAGGAAAGCTAAAATTATAAGTATGCGTATCTGTTGGAAATCAGACTTCTGCGGAGTTTATTTCTAAGCAAATATGGATGTGATCAGGTTGTTCTCTCATGAGAACATGTCTTTAAACTGACACAGAGTATATGTGACTTGTCACAGCCAAGTAGCTTTACTCTTTTGTTCTGCGGCTAAAGATAAGGCATTTATATACCAGGGTGCTGCCCAGGGACATGATATACAATTTCTTGTTCCACCTGAGATTTCTCTGAAATCGCACTACCTACTTACACCTCTTAAATGAGGCAATTTACCATATCTCAACAACCTTCTACCTCTAGTTCTGTTATCTAGCCCCAGGCTGAAGATAAGAGCAGCAATTTGGAGCCATTCAGAATCACAGTACATTCACAGTTGTCCTCAATAATAGGCATTTCCCATGAGCATGCTCTGTGGGCAAGGTGAACACCTATATTTAGAAATGGCACGTTTAGATTAAGTAAATGGAAAGATGGAGGTACCATAAGATTTGCAGGACAGCTTTTTTCCAGTCTGGTATATTGCAGACGTTTTGGAATCAGCTCCAGACATTTTGGACACCAGATTGAGGCTGCTGGGAGTGGCAGTTCAAAACATCCTGAGGCCCTAGGTGGATGAAGGCTTGGGAAAGGGTGCTTTTTTTGTTTCCTGGGGGTGGGGGGACTAAAACTCCTCAGCCACCATGACCATGGATTCTGGTAAATTCTGAGAGTTATAGTCCAAGAAAGGTAACTTTCTTAGGCTTTTTAAAAAGCTACTGTATGATTTAGTGACTAAACATAGCCACCCCCCAGTAGAATCTTTGTTGGTTAACCTTGCTGTGGACAATAACAATCTTGAAACTTTCTCATCATTTATTTTATTTATATCCTGCCTTTTTTCTGGCATGGAGATTTATAGATGCATGCAAGGTTGCCCTCTACCAGTGCAAAATCTTTCCCTGTAGCAGTAAGCCAATTTTCATCCTCCTGCAAGACAGTGCAAGGAGTAGTATTAGCAAGGCATGCTAAAGTAACTATGCTGAAGTCCACTCAAGATGGCAGGAGCACAAGTTCTCCTGAATCTCAAGGGAGGAGGAGAGGTGCCATTACTTACTTCGTCCATTGCTGCTGCTGTCCAACCAGTGCCACCCACACACCTCATGGTGAAAAATAGGGCAGGTCAGCCTCTTAGAGGGCAATATTGGCTACAGGAGCAATTAGTGTTGCTCCCCAAAGAGATGATCCCTTAGAGCCACACATTCTGGATAGAGTGTCCTTGGAGACCACCCTGCTCACAATATGGATGAACTTCTAGGATACTTTACTACCTTCTGAACATATTGTTTGAAGTGAAGTGTATCCCCTTGTCTCTCGGTAAGGCACAAGGTTCTGGGCAATGTTTTGTCACTGTTCTACAAATCTTCCTCCAGTGTGACTGTAGTACATGCCACACCTATTGTGTTTCCTTATGTCATTTTTCAAGGAAGTGTATGATGTCTAGAGCACTAAGGATTTCAGGACTAAAAGTTTAAGGAACATATTTTGTAGTGCTCTTAGAATTCCTCCTCTTAGCACTTGTGCATCTGTTTGCAGAACAATGCCATGATCCATAGAGAAGCAACTTTGGGTGGAAGCCTATATGCCTTTTGGACTATTCATGGGCTTCACCTTTACCATGTGAAGAGGGAACTCACAAGAGGATTGTATGCAACATGTAACCAAACACTTAACTGAAAATACAGCTAGCATTTTATATAGAATCATTCTTTGACAGTAGTGATTGTTGTTGTTGGTTCTTGCTATTATTATTAATTATTATTATTATTATTATTATTATTATTATTATTATTACTACTACTACTACTACTATGATGATGATGATGATGGTGATGATGATGATGATCATTATCCTCTTCCTCCTCCCCTTTCCCTGTTTAGGATTTCCGGTAGTTTACAATAGATTAAAAATAATTTAAAAATTCACAAAATACTAAAGTTAAAAAATGACTAAACCTTTCTTTTTGGGGGATTTCTTTTCAAAACAGGAGGAAGAAATGAAAAAATGATTAAACCAGGGTTTCTCAACCAGGGCTGAAGAACCCTAGTGTTTCACAAAAAATAATGATTTTAATACAATAAACATTTGTTTTAACTATAGTCATAACAATCTTTATTCAGGGATTTCTTTAGACTTGAATATAATTTCAGGGGTTCCTCCAGGGTTCCAGAGTAAAAATGTCAAGAAAGACTGATAAACTATCAAAATAAATTTAAACTGGTGTTAAAGTAATAAAATGAGACTATAGAGAAAAAAAGCCAAAGAACACCAGTACATAGGATGTGAGGGCCATCCTAAGACATCTTATTGCCTGGGGTGATGGACGAGATGATGCTTTAGGCCTCCATTCCATACTGAGAAGCTGAGCAATTCCAGTGAAATAGCATCTTCCACCACACCCAAGATCAGCAGGCAAATTTGGCAGATTTGGACAGGTAAACATATAGGTTTGTCTTCCAAATGGGTGAAATGACAAGTGGGCTCAGAAAAGAGCCAAAGGACTGTTCTTGCTGCCCCTCAGTATCTGCCCCCTCAGCATCTGCTGCCTTACTCTGTCCAATGGCAGGGCCAGCACTGCAAGATGTTAAGTACAGAAAACTTACTAACTGTAAGTAACTAACTGTGAGTGGAAGTGATACACCAACTACAAGATCCATGGGAAAAATGCTGAAGAAACCATATAATATGTCTAGACAAGATATTTAAAGTGAAGCTTACCTTCATATGTTTCTTTGTTTATTTTATCTGAGAGAGTAGGAGTCATCAACAATGGTGAAACCTTGTTTGGGCAGGTCCTACATTTCATAATTCTTTTGATTGTTTTAGAAAAGATAATATTTTGGCTTGTAGGGGACCTGATGAGATCTCTTCTCTTGTAGTGGGTCTTCTTTTTTTTTTGGTGGTCAATGATGAGAAGGTTTGCTTAGGGATGGCCCCTGGTGATGTGATGGTAGGGTGTTTACCCTCATCCCCATGCATTCCTCTAATGAATTGCAGGTGGTGTTCATGGCTCTCCTCTTCTCTAATTTACCCTCCAAACAACCCTCTCTCATGGCAGGTTGAGAGAAAGGAACTGACTCAGTGGGACTTGAACTGGCCCTGTGAGTTTCCAAGTTGGACACAATCTGTGAGCCTTGTATTCTGATCTTCCATATGGGTGACATATATGAATCCCTTTTTTGTGTGCTGACAAAGCCATTAAAAAAAAGCCCTCCTCCTAGAATGCAGGCCTTGCCTTGCTCTGAGGCATGAAAACACCTGCTCACAAATTCAATATCCAAATCATGAAATGTGTTTGACAATCATGGCATACAACAAGATAAATTAGATGACTTATTTCATGCAATTGTTGGATTCCCTAGACTACAAACACATTATTGCTATAGTATTGATCTTTTAACTGAAGAAAACACAAGATTGTTTTTTCTTCAAATAATGCTGAACAACAGACAATGGGCACACATGCTTTATTATCTTTGTGACATATCTGCTATTTAGTAGTAGAGGAGTACTAGATCTATTTGCTATAATGGTCAAAGAGAAATCCTCCTATTTTATGTTTAAAAGCTTAAAGCTTCAGCTCTAGAAAATCTATCCAAACTAAGGCATTATAATCCCAAATCTTGATTTACTTAGTTGATCCGTATGGTTTACAACATAAATAATTCAGTAAACCCAGGGTCTTGAGTATTCTGTAGTGCAGTACATGGGGATGTGACTGGGGTCTTAATAATCACTTTTAAATATTAAAACCTTTTGTATGAATAGCTTCTTCTGATTCAGTCCATGATAGAGTATCTCTCTGTGTTATGCAGATCTTATTTGTGTGATGAAATAAAACACACAAAGCACTGGCAAGAATGGTTACTACTGAACTGAATAGAAATTTACATTTCTTCTTCATAAGGCTTCACTATCTATTATACTCAGCACAACCACATCTGGTTGTTTGATGTTTTTAAAATGTGCTTGTCAGGGGTGGCTGGTAGATCAGTTGCCACGTGGGCAGTGAATCCCCTCTCAGTTTTGATAGAGAATGTGTGCAGCAATTAGAGAGCCTACGGAGTAAAGACACCAATAGATTGGAGAAACAGACTAAAAACTTTATTATAGGAACACTGTTCCAAGATAGGAGAGTTACTCAGGGTGCTAATCTAGTCTAGCTTTGTTCTCAGGAAGAGCCAGAGAGAGAGACTGATGGGGTGGAGGAAAGACAGAGGGATCAAGATAGGTAGACAAGAAGGGAGGAGACTTTGGGTCACTTAAACTATCTGACCTGACCCATTTTGAGGCATTCTTAACTCACCAGTGCTAAGTTTTGTTGTACTTTTAACAGGTTTTACAGCTGGTCCACACTCTCAGCTGGTCCAGGATTTCATGAGAGCTATCCAGGTGTTAGAATATATGGTATTCTTGATAAACCTTGGGCACCAGGACAGCTCCTGTGGAACCCAGAACAGGAGTATGCATTTTATGGAAGGAGCAGGCATAAAATCAAGATGATCTGGCCACCGCTGCAGCAATGCATCTAACAACCACTCCTGGTACTACGTGTTGTCCTGTGTTTATTTTCTTCAGAAACATTCCCAACTGTTCCATAGTGTCCATGGCTTTCTCTAGCCTGCTATGTAGTTGGGGTGCTTCCAAAGTTTTTATTGTTCAATTACTCTGCATATGCCACTCACAGAATATTACAGATGGATCCAGATCTATTTTTTATCAGTTTGTTTGTTATATTGGCCCACCTTTCTTCCAATAAGCCCAAAGCAAGAACATGCTCCTCTTCCTCCTACTCATTTAATCCTTACAAAACACTATGCAAAAGGCTAAAGCTGAATAAGAATGGCTGTTTCAGTGAGTTTCATGGGTTAGTCCAACATGCATAACTATTACCTCACTGGTTCTGAGGATACTCACTTCACTTGTGTAACCTTCCAGCATTTTCCAACTGATTCTTCCATCTTTTTTTCTGTCTGCAGAAATTTTATCCAGGAAGAAAAAGGCACAATACCTTTTGACAAATAGAGCTTAGAGCCATTTGTTTGAAAGTATCTTTAGAAAGGGTTTTCATCTCACCTATACTAGGAGCAAACTTAAATGTGGATCTTTATGCTGCCAAACTGGTATTACCCATAACTGTATGTACGCTTGAAGGAGCCCCAGCATTTAGAGAAGTCGTATGTGCTAAGCAAGGCGGACTCCAAACAGTTGAATAAGAGCTGAGCAAGCCTAGTGAGCACAGTATGCTGACTAGCAATGAGAAAAACAGAAAACCATTTTAGAGGGGTGGTGATGGAATAGATTGTGAATGGGACAAAATATCGTACCCACTGTATTCAAATGGGTTAGACATGGAGCTGGGATGAGCTCTGAAACTGGGTAGGAAGTGAGGCAGCAACACAGAACGCGAAATATGCAATACAATAAAACAAACAAAAGAGTTTCTTTGGCCAAAGGATCCTGCTGATAATCAGAACTGCATTCAGGCCAACCTGCTAGCAGTAGTGATCCAGAAGGATAATTTTATTCTTCAGGCTTCACGTTTTTATACTATTTTCTTGATTAGGAAAGCAGAATAAAACATACATCAGCATGATTAGTATTTCACTTAAGACTGACTACTTGTTATTTCTTATCTAACTCTTCTGTCAGCTGTTTGGAAGAACAAAGCAGTATGTGACTATCTGTAAATATCATAATGTTCACAAACAAGTCTATCACTGATGTAACAAATGTACTCCTGATTTCAGCAATAATAGTTTCGTACAGGAGTTACCAAAACAGAGGTTATTCATATAATTGGTCAATAGAAGCAGTTAATCAATATTCTTGTTAATCATACTAATGGGAGGGCGATTGAGAATCTTCTAACATCCTTCATGTATATTTTAAGCCAGCAGAATGTTCTGAAAAGCACATGATTGCTCCGCACATTCCACATTACAACGTGTTGTTGCAGATCTCTTATTACTGTTTTAAAATAAGAGAGCTCACAACCGAAGCATAAGTGGAATATATAAAATTAGTTGCCATACTAAATAAAACATTGGTATGTCTGTGTATGTGAGAGAGAAACAGGCAGTGAAGGATGAAATTAATAGGATCTCATCCTGTCCCAGGAGAAACATGTTTCATAGTTTGGATAGGACTGAAATGAGAAATGTGAATGTCAGAGTATGAGGAACCTGAGGTTTGGGGCTTTCTTTTCAAAATGGGAGAGAGAAATGAGAGAACCTGAGCTGACTGCCTGGAGCCTTCAAGCAAATGCCTGAGGGGCTTCTGGGAATTTCTGTCTCTACATTAATAATTTGGGAGTAGGAGAGCAACGGCTTTGTGTGGATGAGTCACAGAGTTTCCTCACAGTGCTTAAATATTTATTAAGCCCATATATGCTGGCCAAGATTTAGAGGCAGTTCCTGGCTGAGTACAGATTTCTTCCTGTCAAGATGAATTGAATAGAGGGATTCATAGAGTTTTCCTCACAGTGCTTAATTATTTAATAACCCTATATGTGCTGTCCGAGGCTAATATGGACAGTTCCTGAGTATAGATTTTTTCCTGTCAAGATAAACTGAACACAGGAGCAAAAACGAGATGCGGGGATAGGATATTTAGGACCACCAATATTATATGATGCCAAAGTTGAAGGGATTAATGTCATCTACAACACCATTGTTCTCAAAGGATCTGACAGAGCTCCTGTTATGTAATATGCTTGTTTATTCTGGAAATATAATAAGATTGTTAGGCAACGATTTGGTGTCCAAATATAACTGAGCAATTATTTTATTGGCAGGTTGGTCGGTTGGTCGGTAGGTGGATAGACAGATGCATCCCAAAAGATCCATGAAATTCACTGGGGGACTTTGTGCCAGTTACTCTTTCCCAGCTTTGGCTTACACCATGGGGCTGCTGTGAGGATACAGTGGGGAGAAAGAGAAGCATACATGCTGCCTTGCGTTTCTTGGAGGATAACTGAGTATAAATGTGTCAAATAAATGAAGAAAGTACAACAGTGAGAAAAAAAATTACCTCTATAGCATATACATTTATAACAGAAACACTGAAAAGAAACATTGCAGATACAGAGATTCAACAGCCATATGCTGGTGAACCTAGCTTTGTAGAGGTTTTCAGTAAATTATCTGATTATATTTTAGGCCCCGATTTGGGATTATATTAGAATGACTGAAGTGGTCTGGTGACAGTTATAGATGATTCATTTTTTGAAAATATTTTATCACCATTCAGAGTGTGATTTGAATTTTCTAATTAGGAAAGTATTCTTTCCTTGGGTCAAGTGTTCAGTGGTGCCACAAGACATTTTGCTACTTGAGACAAAGCTGCAAATGGCTCTCCTCTCCTCCCCATCCAGCATGCCAAGGTTTATATTACCCCAAATAATATTAGTTTGTGTCTGAGACAGAAAATTCCACAAGCATCTCCCCTACTCTTTGACAACAATAAAATAAATAGCTGTTTCATGATACTCAAAATCATCTGTCTGATTGTTTAGAGCTCACTCCCTAAATGACTGGCCACATCACTTTTCCAGCTTGTTCTAATGGCATGAAACCAGTACAATAATTTGAGTTTTCTTGTTCTTTTTGGCTAACTGCACAACAACCTTTAGGGCAGAAACCAAGAGGCAAGACTGAAAGGGAGGTTTTGCTGATAGGTCTTTGCAACTTGGGCCAGAAGCAAACTATGCTTCTGCTGAGAGTTGAGATTGTGGCCATTTCCGCACAACTTCACTATACCACAATAGCAGCAGGTTGTTTCCAGGTCAGGAGCCATGCTACCATGCAATGTCATTCCTATCTAGCTGCTATCCTGACCCCAAGTGTTGCCACACTGCCATATTCTATTTCCAGAAAAAATCCTTTAAGCGCCTCCATTAGTGCTTCAATCCCATCAACCAGCTCAGGGCGGAACCATAATAGCACTTGATAGCACTTTCTGTTGTCTCGGATGCAGCAGTGGGTGCGCTGTGAGTGTGCCCAGCTTGTCTCTGCCTCAGTGACTCTCATGTCATGGTAACTTGGAAATCTATCACCTCTCCATGTTTATTTTAAAGTTCTTTGAGTTAAATTGTTGTTTTTTAAAATACGTTTTCAGGCATTATAGCATGAAAACATGAGAGTGTACTTCCATGTTTAGTATGGCTTCCAAAGAAAAACAATCCCCTGACCAGAGGTGTTTGGGTGGGATGAAGGTAGAGACAGGCAGTGGTCAAGGATGCTGTGGTATGGAAGGAGCATTGGTAGCAATATCGCTACCGGTGAAAGCGGAAGGGTGTGGAAGCAACCTTTCTAATCCGATGGCATTGCATGAATGACAATGCCTCAATTGTAATGGTATATTGCGCTAATGGCCTCTAGTGTGGAAATGGCCTGTGATTTAATGGCCTGTGATTTAAGAGATAAGGCATTTCTTCTGCACAGTGTTTACATATTTTTTTCTTGTCATTTGTTTGGTTTGGTACATTTTTTAAAACTAACCTATAAAACCCGTTTAATACATGCACAGGCATCAGCATCTCTTTCAGACCACCTTCAGCTGTGAAAAGGCTAATATCATATTCCAGCATAAGCCTGTGCTTATTTTCCCAAACTTGTCTCTTTTATTCCCCATTCCTTTCCTTGATCTTGCTGGATCCTTGACTAATTCTTTTTTCTCAAATCTGTTATTGACTCCAAATCTTTCCTACTATTGCCTACTCAACTGCTTGTGTACTCTGGGATTTCAATGGTCTTCCTGATCTTGAAATAAAGAGATGATGACCATCAGTTCACGCATCAGGCAGACATGCTTTTGTTAAATTAGATTATATAAAATCTGTTTTATAAAATTTTTATTAAAAGAACATGTATGTGTACACATTCCTTCAAGGAGCACAAGGCAGCGTATAATATTTTCCTTCTCCCTATTTTATCCTCACAGCAACCCTGTGAAGTAAGTCAAGGTTAGGAGGGAATAACTAGCCCAAGGCCCATATATATATATATATATATATGTGTGTGTGTGTGTGTGTGTGTGTGTATACACAAATATCATAAAGTTTTACATTTTTATGTAAATATTAATATGTGAACTGATGATAATTCTCTGTTTTGGGAAATTAATGGTATCCACTGTACATATGTGCTTTGTATCACCTACATATACCTATTCTTGATCTTACCTTGAGTATGGGTGGTTACTTTTTTAAAAAAATAGCTATGGTGTAATTGCAAGAGCACCATAATGTAGGCAGTTACCATTATTGTTACAGTTTTAGAAGGGAACTTCTATGTCATTTCCCAAAAGTAACTAAAATTCTTCTTCGTGGTCTCTGTGCCTTCATACACTAGGAGCTTTAGCGCCTGCGCGGTAGCGTTCGGAAACTTCTAGAGCTTGTTCGCTTGGCGGGAACCCCTCCCCCACGCCGGTACTGCGCATGCTCCTCCCGCCGAGCAACGCTCTCTCCTCAGTTCTTTCTCGTCCGCCGCCGCGTACGGAAGGTTCTTCAGTTTGTTCCTCTCACTTTGTGCTTGGCTTGCTGTTTTTCACGGTTTTACGGACTTTTGGACTGTCTTTGACCTCTCTTTCGGACTCCCCCTTCGGTTTTCGTCTTTTTGGTTTTCGCAGTTTGGCGTTCTTCGTCTTATGTCCGCGCTCTTCAAGAAGTGCGTGTCCTGCGGGCGCAAGGTTGCCCTCAACGACAGCCATAAGGAGTGTCTCTTCTGTTTGGGCGAGTCCCACAACATCCGGACTTGCCCAATTTGCCGGGATTTTACTCCCCAAACTCTCCGCAACCGCTCCGCGAGACTCAAGTCTTATTGTTGGGAACAGTCTCTGCGGGCGATAGACGAGACCTCCACTTCCAAGATGGCCGACAAAAAGACGACCACGCCATCGACGGTATCGGCGGCTGCCGTTCCGTCCACCTCGTCGGTATCGGGCTCGGTACCGGCGAAAACGCCGATCTCGGCGCTACCGAGGATCCCGAAGCTGTCGGCGGCTGCCAAGTCAGCAAAAGGATCCTCGACGGCGAGGAAGGCTGAGGCTCCCCTGACGGAGACGCCTGCTAAAAAGCGCCCTGCTCCGGACGGAGGCAAGGGCAAGGAGAAGGAGAAGAAGAAGAAGAAGAAGGAAAAGAAGCGCTCCCCGGCTGGGGACGTTCAACCTCCTACTCCTCCTCCTACTCAGCAGCCTTCCAAAGGGCGAGGCGAGTCCGTCGATCTCTCGGAGGATGAGATCGAGGACGTTCCCCAACAGCGCCCGGACTCGCCTGTGGCAGACCCTCCAACCCTGGTGGAGGAGCGCCACCGCCCTCTTAGCCGTCGCAGGTCGGCCGACCTGCAGCAGAGAGAGCCCTCTGCTTCTCCGGAGCGGCGTTCAACCTCCTTCAGGTCCCGGTCCCGCTCTTCCGAGCATCCGGTGGCCTCGCCGCCTCCGAGGGAGACAAGAGAGGAACAACCTCGCTCGTCTGCCTCCAGATACACCTCGGCGTCCTACGTGGCCAGGTACGCGAGGGAATCTGAATGGAGAGAGCGCCCGGCCTCCTATCGGTCACATTCGCCATCGTACCGGGATCGGTACCATCGTGGCCCGAGTCGCTGGGAGACCTTCCGGAGGTCCCGGTCACCTCGTCGACAGCGCGAATCGCGCTCGCCTAGAGGGGACGAGGCTCGGTACCGTCGACGCCGAAGCCGATCTCCGTCGGACCGCCGCTCCTTCAGCCGCTCTCCCTCTCCTCGATATCATAGGGCGAGGGAGCCTTCACCACGGTATCGGGCGATATCGCCACCTCCTAGGGTCACGGCAACGGCGACGCGCCCTACGGAGTCGGTGGTGACTGAGCGGGCTACGACGACGTCAGCCTGCCAGACTACCCCGGTCACCACCAAGAGGGTGAAGTCAGTAGTCAGCCATCCCAAGCGGGACGCTGCTGCTACCACCGCCCCGGCTGCGGAGAAGCCTAGGAAGGCAACACCTGCGGCGACTACGAAGGAGCCGGAAAGCGAGCGGCGAGAGGACTCACCGAGCTCGGAGTCGTACGACTCGAGTGCGGAGTCAGAGGTGTCTGAGGCGGCCTCCCAGGAGTCTCCTCCGCTGGGATTCGGGGACCTGATCCCAGATTCTGCTCCAGAGGACGTCCACCAGTTCTCTGCGATGCTGCTCCGCATGGCCACTACCCTCGGCCTTAAGATCGCCGATGCGGAGCCGGAGGACGACGATCCAGCCTTCTCCGTCTTCGAGGAGAAGCGACCTTCCACGGCCCCGCTGCCTCTCCTGCCCCGGGTATCCAGACTGGTGAAGGCCGCCTGGGATAGACCGGCCTCGGCTCAGCCGATACCACAGCGGTTAGAACACCTCTACAGGGTGCAGAAGGATAACGCCGGTTATCTCTTTAATCACCCTGCACCGAACTCTGTGGTCGTCGAGTCGGCACAGACGAAGGGCTCCGGCAGGCAACACACCACCCCGCCGGACAAAGAGGGCAGGAAGTTGGACGCCTACGCAAGGAGTTTCTATTCAGCTGCCTCCTTGCAGATCAGGCTGTCCAACACTCAGGCTTGCCTCGCGGCATACCTGAAAAAAGTGCTCGATCGCCTGCAACCGGCGATGGAGGCGGTACCGGAGGACATCCGCCAAGCCTCCTCCGTGATCTTCAACGAGGTCATCTCCATCGCTCGGCACCAGATGGCCTCCTCCAGGCACGCAGTGGAGATTGCCTCCCGGGTCATGGCGGGATCTGTCGGCCTCCGCCGCCATGCTTGGCTGCGACCGGCCGACATCCAGGAGGACACCAGAAGGAGGATTGAAGATCTCCCCTTCGACGGTGAAGGCCTATTCAATTCGTCCACAGACGAAGCTTTGGACAATCTCGTCAAGGCGAGGCTGACCGCCAAAAAGATCGGGCTGCAGCCAGCCACGCAAGCCCGCAGGGCCTCCACCTTCCGCCCATCCTGGCGACGATCTTCCACCTCGTCGTTCCAGCGTTCGGCCCAGTCTGGACAGTCGAGACCGTCCTCCGGCTCATCGGCCAGACGCACGATTAGGCGGCGCCCGGCTTCGTCCAAGAAGTCCTCCTCCGAGACAAAGTCTCGGTTTTGACGTGCCTGGCAGGACCTACCAATACCCACTCTTCAGCCTACCATCAGCGCTCGGAGACCGACCGACTCTTGCTCGACACCTAGCGGAGTGGCAGTATGTCACCACGGACTCTTGGGTGCTTTCCATCGTCCGTCTTGGCTACGCCATCGAGTTTCTCGATATTCCTCCTCGCGGCGTTTACTATTCCACGCCGTCGAGTCCGGCCCTCCTGGAAGAGATCCAATCCCTCCTCCAGAAAGGGGCGATCGAGCAGCTCCCGCAAGAGGCCAAGACCACCGGCTTCTTCTCCAGGTACTTCACGGTACCGAAAGCCGACGGTACCCTCCGGCCGATCCTAGACCTCAGAGGGGTGAACTACTACATCCGCCCCAAAAGGTTCAAGATGGTCACGATACCGTCGATCCTGCCCTTCCTACATCGAGGGGACTGGTTCGCTTCCATCGATCTCCGAGACGCATACTTCCACATCGCCATTCGCCCGCAGCACAGACGGTACCTCCGCTTCGCAGTCGACGACACCTGTTACCAGTACAAGGTGCTGCCGTTCGGACTCTCGACTGCCCCAAGGGTCTTCACCAAGTGCATGGCCCCGGTGGTATCCTACCTGCGGACGAAGGGCGCTTCTGTCTTCCCTTACCTCGACGATTGGCTGTTGGTGGCGTCCTGCAAACAGAGACTTTACCACGACGTCCACATGACGTTGTCACTCCTGACCCGCCTTGGTCTACGAGTGAATCCGAAGAAGTCCCACCTCGAGCCGGCGAGGATCTTGGACTTCATCGGGGCGACGCTCGACTCGACCTCCGCCAGGGCGTACCTACCAGAGTCTCGAGCCCAAACCCTGATCCGGGCCGCCGCTCACGCGCGTACGGCCCCGACGTTACCTGCGAGAAGCGTCCAGCAGCTCTTGGGCTACATGGCTGCGACGACCGCCGTGACATATCTCGCCAGGCTGAGAGCAAGACCTCTTCAACACTGGTTCGTCCGCATATTCGATCCCCTGCGAGACGAACAGACACTCTGACTGCAGCTGCCGGGAGACGTCCGCTCATCCCTCCGATGATGGCAGTCGCGATGCAATCTCATGTCAGGGATGCCTTTCCAACAGCCGACACCGAAGGTGACGGTAACGACCGACGCCTCCCTGTATGGATGGGGTGCCCACTGCGGCGATCTCAGAGTCCGCGACAGATGGACCGACGACGAGACCGCTCTCCATATCAACGCGCTGGAGTTGCTCGCCGTCTGGAAAGCCCTACGGGCGTTCCGCCACGCCGTGGCGGGGCGCACGGTCCTGATTCTGACGGACAACACCACCGCCGTCTGCTACATCAACAGACAAGGTGGGACTCATTCCACGACCCTGCTCCACATCGCGCTCGACCTGTGGGAATGGTGCATTCGCCTGCACACGCATCCCGTGGCGGTTCACCTGGCCGGGCAGGAGAACACCACGGCAGACGCCCTCAGCAGGGACACCCCATCCCATCACGAATGGTCTCTCTCCGGAGAGGCGTTCAGACTGATTCGGGACCGCTGGGGCGAACCATCGATCGACCTCTTCGCGACCAGGGAAAACGCGAAGTGTCGCCGATTCTGTTCCAGAGCGGGCCACGATCGTGCCTCCATCGGGGACGCTTTCCAGCTTCCGTGGACCGGGGAACTCCTCTACGCGTTCCCGCCGTTCCCGCTGCTCGGCCGGACGATATCGAAGATCCTCGCCGACCGAGCCGACGCGATCCTGGTAGCCCCGTATTGGCCGAGGCAACATTGGTTCGCACCCCTGCTACAAGCCGCACGGGACGACCTGCTCCGGTTGCCACCGACACCGGACCTGCTCTCCCACTCCGGCGGCCGAGTCCTCCATCCGGACCTGCCACGCCTGGCCCTCCATGCCTGGAGGATATCGCACTAGACGACCCCGTCCTCGGTACCGTCCTCGTCGCGGCCAGGAAGGAATCCACCCGTCGCAACTATCAATACAAGTGGCGACGCTTCCTGACCTTCGCTAACGAGAGGAGTGAGCCGGTATCGCCCGCGGGGCTCTCGACCGTCCTGCATTTCCTCCTGCACCTCCGGCAACAGGGGCTGGCGTTTCCATCCCTGAAGGTGTATCTCTCCGCGATCGTGGCATACCAACCACCACGGTCGGCTGCCTCGGCATTCTTCAGGAACGATACCGTTAAGCGGTTCCTGAAAGGACTTCATCATCTCTACCCGCCGGTATCGCCGCCGCTACCGCCGTGGTCCCTCTCATTGGTGCTCTCGCAGCTGACAAAGCCGCCCTTCGAGCCGATGGCGACCTCGGATGACAGGCTCCTGACCATGAAAACTGCCTTCCTGGTAGCGGTGACCTCAGCGAGGCGAGCGGGTGAGATCACAGCTCTTCGATCCGATGAGCCCTTCACGGTCTTCCACAGAGACAAGGTGGTCCTGAGACCTGACATCTCGTTCCTGCCTAAGGTGGTGTCCAGTTTCCATCTCAACCAGGACATCATCCTGCCTGCCTTCTTCCCGAACCCGACGACACCGTTGGAGCGGTCCCTCCACTCACTGGACGTGCGTCGGGCATTGGCCTTCTACAAGGACAGGACTGCTTCCTTCCGACAGACGCCGCATCTCTTTGTTTGCTATGGGCGACGTCGGAAGGGCCTCAAAGTGTCCACCCAGCGCTTCTCCAAGTGGGTGGTGAGGACTATTGAACTGGCGTATGAGCTCGCGAGGAAGCCTCCGCCAGTCCTGCTTCGAGCCCACTCCACCAGAGCGGTGGCTACTTCTGCGGCCCTCCTGCGAGGAGTTGACCTGCATGAACTCTGCCGTGTGGCGACCTGGTCCCAACCATCGACCTTCGTGCGCCACTACAGGCTCGACTGCCGGTCGCGCAGAGATGTCCGGTTTGGACGTGAGGTGTTGGCTTCCGTGCTGTAGGACCTGACCCGCCGTCCGACCAGTAAGCTACACAGTCTCCTAGTGTATGAAGGCACAGAGACCACGAAGAAGAAGAACAGGTTGCTTACCTGTAACTGTGGTTCTTCGAGTGGTCATCTGTGCCATCATACACACCCGCCCTTCCTCCCCTCTTTCTCAGGTCCCTGTAGGTTCTACGGCGGACGACAGAACTGAGGAGAGACCGTTGCTCGGCGGGAGGAGCATGCGCAGTACCGGCGTGGGGGAGGGGTTCCCGCCAAGCGAACAAGCTCTAGAAGTTTCCGAACGCTACCGCGCAGGCGCTAAAGCTCCTAGTGTATGATGGCACAGATGACCACTCGAAGAACCACAGTTACAGGTAAGCAACCTGTTCTTCTTTTTTGAAAAAAAAAAAGTGAATGCTGCAAGCCATTAGCCTGTGGTACTAAACACCCGTTCCTTCTTTTCATCTTGTTGCCTCAGAAACCACAACAGAATGTGAGGCAGCAGCAGCATGAGGCATAGCACAACCCAGGATCTGAACCATCTTCCATCATTTAGGAGACCACACCCTGAGATCTATAAAGTTCTTACTTGTTAAGTCACATGAAGATGAATTAATTATTAACTAACCAGTGGTTGTAGCTGTTTGCTTTCAAGATCTTCCCAAATGTAGTTCTAAAGCCCCTTATAAAAAATTTGCCACTTACACCTCTGTGAGCTCTTGACAGCTTGCTGTTCAGTGAAAGTGTGCTCCTTCCATACTGTGAATGATAAATTGTCACAGTGTAACATACCTGTGGCCATCTAATTATTTTCCTGTGTAGGTGGTCTGTGTAAGTGTCATAAATTTCACACTGTGCAGTTTGTAACAGGTGTATTCTGCTAGTCACATCAGAAGTCCCAGAGGTATTAAAATGCAAAGGTTTACTAAGGGCACCTCGATCTGACTTCGTTATTAAATCTAGCAACATGCAATGTGTTGCAGGAGTTAAGCGGTCAGACTGAGCCTCTTCAAGACAGAGATGTCACATTAGCAGACATGAACAATCTAGCTGCCAGGTGCATTGTGCATTTCTATGGGGTAAAATCATTCTCCAAGGACCTTTCCAGCCTTTCCAAAGGGTACTGGGTACAGCCTTTTACAGATCAACAAAGACACACTTGCTTCATTTTAACAGGGATCTTTTTATTTTTATTTTAAAAGGCAAAGGATGTAGAATCCTTTGAATACTTAATTGTCACTGCATCCCAGGCGAGAAGACAGGAAGCTGTCAGACCACTGGTTCACCTAGGTCAGTATTGTCTACTCTAAGTTGCAGCAGATCTCTAGCTTTCAGATTGGGGTCTTTCCCAGCTCTACCTGGAGATGTCTGGGAACAAAGTCAGAACCCTCTGCAGTGCAGCTGAGGTACCCTACCAATGAGTTGTGGTTTCATCTATGGCTATGCCCATTTGCAGTTGTTTAAATTAAAAAACCCTAAAAGATATTACTTTTGAATGTACCTGCCTTATAGTCTGAGGAGTGCATGCATGTGCAGCTCTAATTAAAGTGGAAATTTAAAAAATTAAATAGATGCTGGTAGACACAGGGAAGAAAAAAATTTAGGGGTTTAGAATGCTTACCTCTGGAAGCCATTCAGGAGGAAGGTTTGTAAACCATTCAATTTTGTTCTGGTTGTGTAAAATAGAAATTTCCACTTCCTCTGCCCTCTCTTTACCAGACTTCCCTATTGCCCTTCTTTACTTATCTGATCAGTAGTGATGACCATGGGAAGTGTGGTAAGGTTTAGGAAAGGTGGAACAGGGAGTTCTGTCCCAATCAGAAGGATGTTATGACCTTTAAGATTTTCCCAAGAAGCACTTCTGTGGCCTGAGGTTGTTTCATTTTTATAGAAAGCCAAGCCTAGGTACAGTCTTCATCTTAGGCCCTTTTTGCACTGCATTTTCCATGTGAAAGGGCCCCTCGAGCATTGCGCAAATTGATAGTCCTCAGATTCTTGTCTAGCTGTGCCTGTCCTCCTTTGTAACAGGTTCTCCTCACTTCATGCCTGGCAGCTGCATTGCTGTGGATGGGGAATAGAAGGGATGGGGAGGAGACAAGAGAAACTGGGTAGGAATACCACAACATCAATCTTCTGCTCTCCATTTGTGTAGTCTCACCTGTAGGTTACTGCACAGGGACTAAGCCTAATTTGTCTTCTTAGGGCATGGACACTCTTTCCTACATGCTTTCCCATGTTCATAGGGAGATTCACACACATGGGTGTGTTTTCCATTGCTGCAGAGGAGTGTGCTTCCACCCACAAACACTTCCTACGATTTAAAATCTCCATCTTGTCTTTTTCATGTATATCTATATCTAAATCATTGTATTGCCCCATTCAAAAGGATGGTGTTAGGAGGGTAAAATATCATTGTTAGGTAAACCAGTGTACACCAAATCATCTGTACATACAATCAATAACTGTAATTTAAAGAAAGACATATCATTAAAATATGTCCCCTTTGCAAAGGGGGAAAACACTTCTAACATGCTTTGAATTTCCTTACACTGACACTGATATTTTTCAATTTACTTTGATGGAGAGTGCAGGTGATGCTGGGGCTAAGCAAAACTGAAGTGAAGAATTGTGAGAACAGACTCTACCTTGTACAGGGTATCCTGGGACAGAATATTTCCTTTTGCTCCTTACAGCTCCTTCTTCATAGTAGCCTAGGAGACTTTCTTAAACTGATAGGAATTTTACATATCAGCTACTTACGTGCAGAATGGCTAGCAGATCCTTATAAATATGTACAAACTGCATAAAGTATTGGTTTAAGGCTGTGTTACCTTGATTTCTGGGGGTCCCGGGAGGGACACCTAAGTGCACTCCAAATTTTACTAAGTTGGGGGAATTAGCAAGGAGCACAAGCTAGCAATACAAGAGACAGGGTAATGTAGCGAGATCTTTAACCCTATGTTTACGGGGTTGGGCTGCAACAAGAACTAGGCAAGTTGTTCAATTAAAAGATTTTATTAAAATCTTTTAATTGAAAATCTTTATTTGCTTTTATTAAGCAAATAACGACACACGCACTCACACACTCATCCAAGAACTATAGAAGCAGAAAGTGAGGAAAATTGATAGGGGCTTTCAGAGGGTTTCTGGGGTGATACCCCACCTGATCCTACAGTCCGGTAAGAGAGAAGATAGAGATCGGGGCTTGGGTTCGTGGTTTCCCAGCACATGGAGGCTGAGGGGAGGCTCGCTGAACAGAGCGGTAGTAGTTTGGGATGCAAGGCATGAGCATTCCGACAAGGAGCTCAAACCTGGGGTTTTTATAGGGAAGATTGTACCTGGAGGCTAGCCCTCTCCCAAGGAGAACAATAGGGTTTTTAGTGGAGACAAAGCCTTCCAAAGGTCAAAATTAGAACTGATGAGATTTGACCAGCACTGCCAATTGTTAGAACAGTATGTAGATGAGGAGTGCTTAGCATTTGTATAGAGCAAGCAGTTTGGGGGTGAGAGCCCTTGTATTTGCTTAATGGTTGGCGATGTCTGGAGGGCACTACCGGCTATGCGGCAGATAGTTGTTTACTGGCCTAGACCTAGCGTGCATAACTAAGGCCATGCGGCTGTGCCTGCCTATATAGGCTTTTCTTGACCCTTTCAGACATGTGGAGTTCATCTTATGGAGTGCCATGTGGAAATATTAACCATAAACAATATTAAATTGTAGACCTCAGGCTGGGGCCAGATAACCGCAGTAACAGTTGCAAAGCTATAGTCACTTGGGAGTAAATCTATAGTGTGGAATTTATTTTTCAGCAAATATCCGTAAGATTGCACTGGAGACAGTGAAGCTGTTTTTCAATTAACTTCAGCATTTTTTAAGCATAAAGATTGTAATAAATTGCCAGATGTTTGGAGTAGTCTCATCTGGTCTACAACCAAGTGGAGGTCATTCGGGAGGTACTTTTCCATTCATTAAATATAGCAAGCATTCTTCAGTCCTTGTATTTGATCATTCAAAAAAAAAAATCTTTTTCATCAGCTGAACAACCCATTGAATTAACTTGACGTCATGAGCCTTATCATGACGGTAATTTTTCCATGACAACCTATTATGTTGCGTAGTCTAGTACAGATGAATATAGATCTGTCCCTTGACATAGCAAGTTTTCATTCACGTTGGCAATCAGTGCTTCCTGTTGACAAAGAATTGTCATATGTCATCCATGTATATCCTCAAGGCCTCACCATGATATATTTGTTGGCAGAACCACTGACTTAATAGGAAATATTATGAAACCTACTTTTACTACTAGGAAATTCCAACTGTGTTATTTAACAATGAGTGGAATGTAAGAAATATTTGATCCTATAGCCACAAAGATATCTTTATTTTGCCAGATCTGATACAAAAATGACTTATTTTGAGGTGAGGTGGGGAACTTTTGCATAATTCTATACATATTTACAGTACTCAACAGTATATCTCACTGTGTTAAATAAAAATTTAGGCTGTTTCCAGATGGAGAGCTCCTACAGCTACATATCAAAAGGAATTGTGCACCTATTCTGTCTTTCCCTCCTTAGCACCCTTTTCTGATATAAAAAGAAAGATGGGGAAAGTCACAGGTAAACTTGTGAGGATTAAAAATGAGAGACCTTACCATCTAGATTCTACTGTAGAATTCCATAAATGTGGCAGGGTGAATACAGTATGAAACCTTCATCAGTTTTAACTTTGTTTCCAAATAATAATGAACAGTATACCTATTTACCTAGGAGGAAGTTCTATTGAACTTAGATGAGCATATGTCTAAGTAGACATAATTACACTAAGCAATCACTTATTGCTTACATGCATTGTTTAGATTTTAAAACAATTTTATAGCTGAAGCTCATAAAATAGATTAAATCTCATGCCAACTCATGGTGGGTGGACAGATTTCTCCTGTTCCATTTTGTACCTCTTTTGCAGCCTGACTGTGCCTCGTGTTCTGCTTTGCCTGTCTTCTTGCTATTCACAGAAAATGTTGTAATTCCAGAATGTGCCCCCCAGCTCTGAGTGAACCTCACCTTCCACTTCAGGTAAGTCATGTGCAAGAATAATTGTGTGTATTGGAAATGAATGCCATTTTAAAAATGTGTGCGCAGGGATGTCATTGTACCATTTTAGGGGTCAAGGGCCTATCTCGGGTATGGGCCATCTGAATGACCCTAACACCCTATATAAGCCTGTTCAGGATCTAAGATCTTTTTAGGAAGCCTTTCCTTCACTCTCATCACAATTCCAGGCATGTAGGGTGAGAACAACAGAAGGAAGGTCTTCTTGGTGACTGCTCCCAGACTTCAGAATCCCTCCCTATGCTGGTTGGGTTGGCTCCTTTTTTTGTTGTCCTTCTGCAGTCAAATAAAAACTCCCTGCTTTAGCAGGTGTTTTTTTTTTAAATGGAATGTGATGGTTTTAATGGTCTGCTCACTTGGTTGATTTTTATCTTCTTTTAGTGGATTTAAATGGTTTTAATTCTACAGCCTGTTCAATTGTTTTTAGAAGATACCTTTTATAGGCTATTACTGATAGCTTTTGATGTATTTTAATGTGTATTTGTTTAAATCTTTTAAAGCTACCTTGAGTCATAATGTTGGGAAAAAAGTGGGATAAAAATTAAGACTTTTATTGCCTCTGAATATAAATGTTTGGTTTAGGTATCAGGGCCAAAAGATGTCACAGATCTTTACCGGTTA